>JBCEWE010000502.1:182500-472500 GCA_039877035.1 Silurus lanzhouensis
TGTTCTTGTGCTCCAATTGCTCCTAAGCATCAGATACTGGACTGATGACATACCATTTCTTTCAGGACTTTCTAAAGAACAGCATTTATGGTCCTGCCACATATAGAAAGTCACACAGGCCCTGAAACATTAAAGCATCCCCACATCATAACACTACCACCACCATTTTTTTGTCAGCGGGTATGATGATTTAAATGTCTCTACACTGTGTTAGTTTTACACCAGATTTATCTACACAGTAGTCCATTTTGAAGTCATCATCAAGGTGTTTATGTTCCTTTTGGTTGGTTCAGAGAAATCCTGACTGAGTGCTGACTGTTGAAAGCAGCACAGTCTCACCCCACAGCGTCACATATCGACGCTGTGGATGTTGCGTCGGACGGCGTCCACATCCGACGCCGAGGGTACCCCCTTCGCGTCGCTTTTCGACGTAGAGAGACAGTACCTCCCTTCGCCTTGCTTTTCGACGCAGATGGTTGTGAGCCCGTGTGCTACACTTTTCAACGCAGATCGCTGTCCTATACACTGAATAAAGTATTATCTATCATAATAAGTGTACAGGAATAATTTTTAAATTTCGAAAAATCCTGAAGATGTCCGTAGCCCTAACCCTAACCCAAACCCTAACCCTAACCCAAACCCTAACCCGAACCCTAACCCTAACCCAAACACTAACCGTAACCCGCAAATGGGGTCCCGTCCATCTGCGTCAAAAAGCGAAGCGAAGGGTTTCCCGTCTCTCTACGTCGAAAAGCGACGCTAAGGGGGTACCCTCGGCGTCGGATGTGGACGCCGTCCGACGCAACATCCACAGCGTCGATATGTGACGATGTGGGGTGAGACTGTGTTGTTGAAAGAGACCTGCAGCTTTTTAGATATCTGTAGGGGTTCTGTTATGACATCCAGGATGAGGAATATTGTCTAGACACTATTCTTAAGGAACACTCACCACTGGAGTCTTGGATTCTTAGAAATGGCTTTGTAACCCTTTTCAGATTGAAACAGTATAATCCCAATTCTAAAACATGTTGGGACTCTGTAAAGTGTGTTAAAATGATTTCTGGAGGTGTTAACGAGCCCATGCAGTGATTTCCATTACAGAATCATGACTGTTTTAAACCCAGTGCCGTCTGAGGGCCCGAAGATTGCGGCCATCCAATATTGATTTTAACCCTTCAGAAGTGGGAAATAACAAAGTGCAAATACTTCGTTACTGTACTGTAGATTTTTACTTTACTTTTACTCATCAAATTTTTTACACATTTATCTGTACTTTCAACTTCTTACATTTTCAAAACAAATTCGTTACTTTAGTTTTAATCGATTTTGTAAACATGACTGTGAACCGAGACATTACTGATTTCTTATTTTTGTATTAATATAATAATTAAGGCTGTCAAAATGCTAATTTATTTTAACGGTATTGGTTTTATTAACGCGCAATTAATGCAGCACGCATTTCTGTTTGACCATTTTTATTAACAATTTGTGTATGTAAAGGGTCCACGTTTATTTGTACACACTCATAATAACAAACGCGGTGCTTTTGAAAAATAAAGAAAACAGACAGGGGGCGCTCTCTGCCGTCTATGTCAACTTTCTTCACAGACACTCAAATAAAACAATCTGAATCTCATAGAATATTTGCCTCACAGACATAATAATATATTTACAGAAAGCTCAAAAAGTCTGCTTTTAAATAAATAATTTCACATCGAATACAAATATTTTCTGATGATGTAATCCGTATGAAAGTTATAAGAGGTACAGTTTCTCCGGTATCACCTCATTAACCGTCCGTGTGGAAACATAGCAAAGGTTCCGTTTAGTGTCCTGATAATTTACGAAATTTAAAACACCATAATTACTTTAACACAAGAATATTCTGTCTCCATGCTCTATGAGTTTGGTTTTACAAATAATAAACATACATTTGCTTAATCATCAATATTTGTCCATGCCCATGTTGGTTGGAGTTTTAAAAAAAAAGGGAAATTATTAATTTAATGCACATTTAAAACAGATAAATATGTATGATTAAGTTGAGATTAATCGTGAGTAAACGTGATAATCATGGGATTAACCACGGTTAAATATTTTAATTGATTGACAGCCTTAATATTAATATGACGTGACGTCCAGTTACCAGCGTGACACTAAAACACGTAGTAGTAATGACGACTTTTTACTTAAGTAATTTTAGAGCTAAAACTTCTTTACTTCAACTTGAGTAAAAAAAAAGTTATATAAAATACTTACGAGTATTTTTTAATATTAGTATCTGTACTTCTATTTAAGTGAAGAATGTGTGTACTTTTGCCATCTTTGTAGCTCTTATCTCTTACATATAAAGATTTCACCAGATCATTTGAAACTTTTAATGATATCATGTACTATAAATGATGAGATATTCCACTGCTTTGCAATTTGATGTTGAGGAACATTATCCTGAATCTGTTTCACAATTTGTCTTTTACAGATTAGTGAAATTCTGTCCATCTTTTTTCCTCTGCCTCTCTAAGATACACCCTTAATACCCAATAATCTATAATAATACTATATATTATAATACCAATAATACTGACCTGTTGTCAATTAACCTCATCAGTTGCAAAAGGGTTTTCCAACTTTTTAATAAAAAAAATTTCCAGACTTTTGTTGCACCGTCTCCAACTTTTTCCATTTGCTGATTTTTTATTATTAAGACAGCCTGTCTAGACTTTTTCAAATATTTTTTAAAATGACTAGACAGAGCTGTCTGTATTCAAGGCTGGCTGTGTCTAATTCAATAGAACTTGATGAATTAAAAATGGAAAATTTAATATATTAATTAAATGATAATTAATGAATGTAAAATTCTGCTTATATAATAATAAACGCTGGTTATCTTTCTCTCATATTAAAATTTTATCTGAAGTGACAAATATAATGTAATAAATATGCCAAAATAGAGGAAATCCAAATGCGAGCCAACTTTTAAAAGTAAAAAATACACAATGTAGTCCTTCTCACAGCTGAGACTTCCGAAGTTTACTTGAAGTTTTATTGTTTATGATGTGCAGCATATAAAAATAGAACATAGCAAAAGTTCACAGTGTGTAGAAAGGCAGTGACGGTGTGATGAAGAGCCGCTATTGCATAAGGAAGCGTAAACCATTGCTGGAGTCTTAAACAGAATCAGATACCTCACACCACATTACTGTAGTCATACAGCACACTTCATTTCCCTTCGGATGAGAATACTGTCTCGCTGTGCTATAACCGCAAGCTCAAGTGATGTTTGTAAGGTGAGTGTTAGCTGAGCATCAAGTCGACATCATGAGCATGAGTGAGCTGTGATCTGATGCAGTCTGCTGTAAAGCCTGGTGAGGGAAGTTGTTTACCAACACAGAAGAACGGAAGGGCGGAAGAAAAAGTTTTAACTTGAGAGATAGGAAGTAAGTATGGAAGGAATAAAGGAATAAAAAAAAAAAGAAGAGAAACAAATCACAAAAATAATTAAATGAAGAGACAGAGATAGAAAAGAAGGAAGGAAGGAAGGAATAAAGAAAGGAAGGAAGGAAGGAAGGAAGAAAGGAAGGAAGGAAGGAGAGAAAAAAAGAGAAAGTAACTACAAAAGTTGAAAGGAAAAGTAAGGGAATGATTAAAGGAATGAAAGAAGTAAAGAAGTAAAAGGAGAGAGGAAGAGAGAAAGAAAAAAGGAGAAATGTAGAAATATAATGAAAAACAGAGGTAAGAGAGAGAAGTAAGTCTAAAAAAGAGAAAGAAAGGAAAGACAAAAGGAAGGAAAGAAGGTAGGAAGAACGGAAGGAAGGAATGAAAAAAGAAAGAAAGGAAGAAAGACAAAAATGGACTGAACGAAGTTATAAAAGAAAAAAAGGGAAACAAAGAAGCAAGGGGACAGGAAAAATAAAGAAGGAGAAAGGGAGAGAGGGAAATTATTACAGAAGAAAGAAAAAGAAAGAAAGAGGAAGGAAGGAAGGAAGGAAGGAAGGAAGGAAGGAAGGAAGGAAGGAAGGAAGGACAGAAGGAAGTGTACGCAGGCAGGTGTATGTCGATAATAATTGTGTGTTAAGACCCTAACAAGCGTGTAGTTTCACTCAGTGCGAGTTTAAAGGAAGCTGCTGATTGGTCAGCTTCTGTCACACACCCCTTTTGACATCATCCACTGGCAGTTTGAATAAAACATATTCCCTCAGTAAACATCAAAGAGAAAGTTTTTACTTTGATTTAAAAAAATTCTACAAAAAAAGTTATTAGTATAATTCACGGCCTCGCACCTCTCCCTAAAACGAATCTACACAACTCGCTTTCTGTAGTCGTGTGTCACACGCTTCAGACTTCATTCGTCTTAGAGACGTCTGGAATATGGAGAATAGAAACAGAATACAATTGTGAGGAATAGGAGCATTGTCCCTGCCTTACACACACACACACACACACACACACACACACACACACACACTGGGTAGAAATACTGGGGAAGCTTCGATACTGTTGTGTCTTGTACTCAGGGACTGATACCAATACTGATACCAATTATTCTGTTTAGTATTAATCAGCTCAGGACTTCACAGAACATTAAGCTCAAGTTCTCTTTCTGTTGTTGGACTATGTGTGTGTTTACACACTAGCTCCCTGGTTAAGTTTTTGGGTTACTGATCAGAAAATCAGTGGTTTAACTTCCAGTATTGCCAAGCTGCCAGTGTTGGGCCCTTGAGCAAGGCCCTTAAACCTCGATGCATTAGGGCAGCTGTATAATGGCTGACCCTGCACTCTAGGATATGTGGTATCAAAAAATGTGTGTTAACTAGCAAAACATTAGTTTAGTTTAGTTTTTTGTCAAAATCACTACTGATTGTCATAAAGAACAGGTGGGCATGTGGTAGCTCAGTGGGTAAGATGTTGGATTTCTGATTAGAAGGTTGTAAGTTCAAATCATATACCCACCAAGCCGCCACTGTTAGGCCCCTGAGCAAGACCCTTACCGCTCGGTTGCCTTACCCGCTCGGTTGCCTTACCGCTCGGTTGTATAAAGGAGATAATTGTACGTCACTCTGGATAAGAGCATCTACCAAAAGCCATAAATGTAAGAAACATGCTTTAAAGCTGAACTACTATCGTTTTTTTTGTTACTCAGCCATGCTGGAAATGTTCCTGTGGAAATGTTTTAACAGGATACTTGTATAGAAAATGAGTCCTCTTTTTATCAGTAAAAAATCTCATTGTATCATGGATCAGATATTGGAACAGGTATGGCATCAGCATTGGTATCGACAAACCCCTGAAAAAGTCGAATATTATTACAGTGTTGTTACACTGTTAATTACATTGTAATAACACCATTGCTCCACTATAACATTTCTTTTGGTTTCTGGCTCCTATGTTGTATATGCAATAATTTAATAATAAAAAAAAATAATAATAATCTACACACAGAAATCATAATCACAGACAACCATGTACATTCGCTCATTTTTTTTTATACACAACTAATTATACTGTACTTTTTGGTGTGTGTAACACACTAAGTTGCATTGTATGTTCAGTTTGATGTGTTAGTGTAGGTTAACAACCATGGTTTGGTTTTTAATTGAAAATAAATTCAGCTGTGTGTCTGTTTGAGTCTAAAGTGTGAATCTTACCTCCATCCCGAGGGTCTGTTTAGCGCTAAAAGCTACATTAGACCCCAGTGATGCTCATGTTTGTGTAGGTAGTGGAGGGAAACCTTTTTTAAAAAGTGTACAGCGACTTACTTCATCATCAAAAAAAATCATGTATTAAATGTGATGCGATTGGACAGTCAAAGCGTAAATGGATCGATTAATTGTTGGTGCTCCGAGTACGACAGTAATAAAGTAGTAAAACAGCGCAGTCTAGTGTGAACACTGTGCCACATCCCAATCAGGCTGAGATTACAAGGTCTGAAAAACTAGAATTTTCCATCCTTTGTCTTTGTGGAAGACTCAAAAGATCTGTGAATCCTACCCAAAAGTGTCTTTTAGACAAGTTTCCATATTTTGGTCAAGTTGTGGTGAGGTCATGTCTTTCGTTCCACCATCTGTCCCTTTGAGCCCTAAATGTCCAAAAACAAGGTAAAGCTTCCAGTAAACTTTCCCATTTGTTCATCCTTGTTATCTTTTTTTAAAAAACAAGAAAAGTGCTGAGCTCTTTTGAACGTCCACACACTCCATCGGTTCAGAGCTGACTCAGCACCACGGCACCTGCGATAACACATGGCTCAGAAGACGCGAGTCTTGGTTCAGCTGTGCATGTAGTTCCTGCAGGGCGAGTCTAAAGAGGGGAAGTCGTATTTGCCCAGTGGAGGAGCATAGTAGGTGGTGGTGTAGACGTTCGTCTGGGGTGGAGGAGGAGGGTAGAAGTTACAGCTCTCGTCTGGAAGCAAGTTGTTCTTGTTGAGCGTCTAGAAGAAAAAAAAGACATTCTCTGAACATTATTATCTAAAACTATTAACCAGTGTTACCATGTTAAGATTTGAATAGGCCCAAAATCCAGCCAGTAAAAAGGGAGATATATTTCTGCATTTCACAGAGAATAAGGTATAGTTTATCAATCGGGCAAACATTTTAATCGTTTTAACCCTAAGTGTGGGGCAGCATTTTTTAGTGTTTGCTGCAGTCTCATTTTGACCACTGCAATAATAAATCTGTGGAAGTTAAGTGCCGCAATGAAGGTTTTAGTCTCATAATTAACAGTGTTGGACGAAGTACACGAAGCATGTAGTTGAGTAAAAGTAGAGATACAGTAGGTAAAATATGAATCCAGCAAAAGTAAAAAGTCTCCATTTAAACTTTCACTTGAGTAAAAGTACAAAAGTATTAGAGTTAAACATTTACTTATTACTTATTTATTATGGCTATAATGTTCTTATTATCATTTTTATCACAAGACTATTAATCAACAGTTGTTGATGTGAAAAGACTCTAATGTTACTCTTAGCACACAATCTATTAATAGCATGACATTAATGAGTCAAACACTGATTGATATCCAATAAATTATCATGAGGCCAAAACTTCCCTTTCAACAACTTCAAAAAAATTATGCAAATAAGGCCACAGGTGTTGTGGCGAGTTCGAGTCAGGACTTTCTTCTATAATTTCTTTCTCTCAAAATGTTCTGCTTGATGTTGAACTGATGCTGAACTGTTTGTTTGTGCTAAGCAGATACCACCAAGCGGCAATGGCGGTTCTAGATTGACGCCACGAACCAACGCCCCCCCCATTGATTAGTTTCAGCTTTGAAAAGCTCCTCTCTGCTTTGGATACCATCACTGGATGAGTGAAACATATTCTCAGAGCAGTCCACAAATTTAAAGACATTTTTTAACTTAATGTTATGTATAAACATCACCCTAAATGCTAAATCATAAATCCCTAAATCCTAAATTTATTGCACAATTAAATACACGTCATTGTGCATCATTTATCAAACCCTCAGAGCCAAGAACCAAAACAACTCCTTGGCTAATTGTGGCCATAAGGACCTTTTTAGTACAATCACAGAAAACCTTTATGACATCACCTCAATTTAAGGGAACCAAATCAATAATTGCTGTTTAACTACAATCCAACTGGACAAGTTAAGTTGTAATTGTTTTGTAGCTACACACATTATGATAAACTACATACAGTGGTACCTTGACCTACGAGTGCATTAATGTACGAGTTTTCTGAGATACGAACGGTCACTCTGTCGATTTTTTTGCTTTGTTACGTGAGCAAAAAATTAAAGTACGAGCTGGAGACGTCGCTGCTAGATGGTTACAAGCCAGAAAGCGAAGATTGTGACGAAAATTAAGATTAGCAAAGAAGAAAAAGTAAAAAATTTAGTTTTAGGGATACGTAGTGTACAGGATTAATAGTAAAAAAACGAGTTTTCCCTCTGCCTCCGCTAATCTAATCTAATCTAATCTAATAACAGGAAACACAGCACAACCTAAGATATACAATTATTAGGCTTAGCCTTATGCAATAGTCTTTAATGTCCTTATAACGAGTTAAATGATAGAGCAGCATACACACCTTTATCTTATGCATGTTCCCATCTAATTTGTGCTCCTCGGAGTTTAGTATTTAGTATTTTAATTTTGATTCAGTTCTCATTACTAACATCACCCAGCTTTAGGGTACTTCTCCGGGTAGTGGATGCACAATCCAATTCCCAACCAGGTTCATTGACTAAGACATCACAAATAATTGATGCAACCATGCAAATAAGTGGTAATAAAACATTTATAAAAATTCTACTGATTATTATTTTTTCTGTCGTGACACCCCCTGGCAAGATGCCGCCCTGGGAGGCTGCCCATGTCACCTTGCCTAAATCCGCTTTTGCCAAGCAGCAATCAAAATAAGTTTTAAACAGAGCGCATGTTTGACCCTGATTGGTGGCTTGCTGCGCGTTTGACCAGTTAAGTTTTTATTCGCTCATTAATAAAAAGGAACGACTGATTTCGTGAAATGTAGTAAATAAGATATCTGACTCTTAAATGTACTGAAGTCCATGTAAAAGTCTCCCCAAATGAAATACTTAAGTAAAGTAACAAATTACATTCACCTCATTACTGTCCACCACTGATAATTACACATCTACAATGACAAGCAAATCAATGAACCATAAACTGAAATTGTAAATCAAATCTTCCTGAAGCATAACACTTTGTAAACATCCACTGTTTTTCTACTGTTGACCTCCTACACTTCCTGTACACTCTAAACACTTTCCTTATTCCATATTCGGTCTATGTTTCCTGTTTCCAGCTTCCCTTTTTGACCTTTACAATTTTTCTCCTGGTTTTTTTTCTTAAATCTAGTGAATGTTTAGAGTAATTCTTCTTTTTCTTCTCCTTAGTCTAATCTAGTTTAGTGTACTTTATTCTAACATTTCTGATTTTTTGGTATCCTGTGTTTTTGACCCCTGTCAACTTTTATGAATTTCATGAATTATTAATCACTCTGCCTGGCTGTGCTTCAAATGACTTCAATAACCGTTTAACTCAAACTCTGTGTCCTGGCCACCCAGCATAATGTACAGATTTTAATTATCTCTAGGTGTCATTTTATCGGTTATGGCACCAAACTAATTATAGAACTTTCTGGCATAGAGCTCTGAATAATTAAAGTTCCTGCACGATAAAATAAGACCTTTACAGTTTCTCTCCTGTTTTCCATTATGTTCCTTTACATTAACAGGCACAAGTTTGTGTACAGGTGGGAATGGAAAGAAGAAATAAGGGCAATGTCAGCTTGATAAATAGCAGCCTTTTTAAATGAACCACTGTTGTTGTTACTTTCAGTATATGATGGACAGCTCTATAACAAACACATTCTTTTATTTCAACAGTCTGGCTTGTAATTGCACCACATTATTAAGTAAATAACATAAATTATTCAGTAGCTTCACTGAAAATAATAGGAAAATGAAATATTTTCAAGCTGCTGAAAGTTACTTCCATGGCTGCTGGAAGTTTATGGGGCTAAAACTCTTTTGAACAAAAAACAACAAAAAAGAGTGATTTATTAATATTGAATAATGAATTTGGAAATATCACCACACTGCTTTTGTAGTAAGCTGTAACAGATGATGGGACACATTCAGAAATGTCTGTGGAGCATCAATACCTTAAACTCCATTGGAGTATATTTCTCATTCTTGGGTGTGCTGGTGTTGTGTTTGTTTTGAAGGTGGTTGGGTGTGTTGGGATGGATCACCGCAGGCTCCTGGATGGGTTTATAGACCTTCTGAAAGAATACGTAGGCAAGAATAGATCCCAGCAATGCTACCAGAAAGGAGACGGCGCCAGTCAGGATCAGGTGGAAGAGGGAAAAGCCTTAGAGCGAGAAAGATGCAAAGCTGAGTTTAATTCTTTCTCCACAGTCTGTACTGTTTTCTGTGAATTAACTGACTGCTATACTTTGATCATTACTTGTTACTGAATTCAAGCTCCACAGAATGACTTATAATTATATTTCCAAAGTGATTTGCTAGCAAGTAAGTTTTATATCACATGGTTGCTACACCACAAGGAAATCAGACCAATAGAGCAGATCATAGGATAGTATATAGCAATGTAAACAGTTGCATCGTGGGTAATGAAGGCAGGATGATTTACGTTTCCTTACCTCCACAGTTTAGCCCTTTCTTCCCTCCTGCTGAGCCGACTAGAAAACAGAAATAATTGAAAAGTTAAAGAAGCAAACAAACAAACAAAAAAAAAGAATTGCATTTATTTTGTTCATTATGGAGGTCCTAAAAGGCCATGCATAACTTGTAATCTTATAACATAGCAAACATTGTTTCCTCTTGAGTACTTTTCTATGTCATTTTTGGAGAAGATCACAAAAAAACTAAGTGGTGATAACGAGAAAAAAAACTTTAGTTATGTGGAGATCACGAGAAAATTTTGTCATGTTCGAAAGAAAATCATGTCGTGATCACTATGAAACAAGAAAGAAAAAATATTATAATGCATAGCTGTTTTAGATAGTAATTCATTGTCAAAGAAGAGAAAAAATAATCACTGATGTGTTGAAGTTTTTTACTGACAAAAATACAAATTCTCCAGTTTCAGCACTTCATTGTTATAACAATGTTTTTATGGTGTATTAGTATTGGTCACAGTAGAGTGTTAAAGCTTTGTCTTTTGTCATATTTCATCCAAATTCAAGAATAAAAGAAAGGCTTGGAAAAAAACGAGTGTTTGCAGTTGCTATAACTGTGACTATACTATTCATTTTTAGCACCTTGCCTCCCAAGCGACTTACAATTATCTCATTTATACAACTAAGCAGTTGAGAGTTAAGGGCCTTGCTCGAGGGCCCAGCAGTGGCAGCTGGGATTTAAACCTGGTTCACAATCTTCTGATCCAAAGTCCAGCACATTAATCACATACAGTAGGTACCACTATACAACATTATATTGCTTCATTGGATGAAGTGTATGATGTTCAAAAAATGTATCGGTACCAAATGGCTGTGTAATAAGAGGAATAAAACACTTAAGGATGTGCAGTTATAGGAAAATATTTAACTTCAGGGTGGTAAGAGGAACTCCACTTCATCACACCAACCTTCTTCTTCTTTCAGCTGCTCTCATTGGGGGTTGCCACAGCTAATCAGCCATCTCTATAATACTCTGTCCTCTACATCTGCCTCTTTCAAACCAACTACCTGCATGTCTGCCCTCACCACATCCATAAACCTTCTCCACCTCTCGAGGCTCTTCTCAACCTGCTCTCACAACAAATTACAATATAATCCGCAAACATCATAGTCCATGGAGACTCCTGTCTGACCTCATCCTTCAGCCTGTTCATCACCACTGCAAACAGGAAAGGGCTCAGAGCCAATCCTTGATGCAATCCCACCTTCATCTTGAACCAGTCTGTCATTCCTACTGCACACTTCACTGCTGCCACACTGTCCTCATACATGTCCTGCACCACCCTCACATACTTCTATGACACACATGACTATCTCATAATTTCCCATAACATCCTGAAGTGTTCCATTCCTTTCTGAACAACAAAATATTAAAATATGTGGTATAATGTGGAGAAAGACAGAGCAAATGTGAAGAGATGTGGAGAGAGACAGAGTAAACTTACCTGCACTTTCTTTAGGAAGACACCGTCTCTGATCTGTGTGGTTCCCTTTACAGGGGGCGGGGCTTATCTCACACACTCGATTACGGTACTGAAGGCCATCCTCGCACTCGCTCCATTCTGTCCACACCCCCCATCCACCTATGTCTCACACACACATACACACACACACACACACACACACACACACACACACACACACACACACACACACACACACACACACACACACACACACACACACACACACACACACACACATACATTAACAGTGTATACTCCCAAAGTCCTGTGCCTGTGACATTAAAGGATTTGGACAAAATATTCATTTGTCTCCTATATATGTGTGTGTTTATATGTGTGTGTCTCACCATCACACTCCTGCATGTTGCACAGAGCCTCCTCAGTATGCAGGCCAATGCAGATGTCACCAGAATTGGAAGGGGCGGGGTTTGAGCAGGTGCGAGTGCGTTGGTAATGCCCGCCCCCACAGGAGGTAGAACATTCAGACCAGGATGACCAGCATGACCACGCCCCCTTTACTACATCACAAACACACAAACTGTTTTATTTCTCAAAAATAAATAATAAGAAATAAAATTCCAATTCTTGTGCTTTAATACTGATTTCAGCTGTCAGGTTTTATATAATCATCATCATCATCACCTTCACAGTAATTACCCACACTAATGTTGATTATAAATCAGTTTATGCAACCAAGTAGTGTTTTTTTTTTTATTTAGATTTTATTCTAGTTTAGAACTTAAATCAAATCATGCACTAAAATACAGATGGTCCCCGAGTTACATTGCTTTGACTTACAATTTTTCGATCTTAAGAGGACGATAGCGATGCGACACAATTGTAAAAATATGTGTGTTTATGGACAATTGTGTTCATCAGCTGCAAGGGTGTTAGTAAAGTCAGTAAATTGATCTGTTTGCTAAATTATGTACTGTAATTTGCTAAATTATAAACAAATTACAGTAAACTACCCCATACTGATCACTATTCTTTAAAACTCCTGGACTACCAATTTTTGACTCCAAATCTGATTCTAATTCTAGTTTTGATAATGTGTACTGGGTTCAGGTACCTGAACATGGCTGGGTGTTACAGTCCTGATACTCCACTGGTGTTCCACTGCACAGGAATGCAGGACTTTTGCTATCAGGATTGACACACAAGCGCTTACGTGTTCGAAAACCTCTCGAGCACTCTTTGGAACATGAAGACCACGTCTCCCAGGGCAACCAGATGACCCCCTGCACTGGTGTCATGGGTTGTGCCACACTCACTAAGTCTTGTACCAGATCTACATAAAAGAGAGGGAAATGAGTGCCAATATTACTAATATTCAGAATCAACTTTATTGCAAAGTATCCAGGGTTCCATGTAAAAGGAATTTGTCATAATGTGTAGGTGCTTTAAAAAAAATATATATATAAGAACTAGAAAAATTAAATAGTAACATTATAAAATATTAAATAAAAACAAATGCAAAAAAAATATTATGTATTATGTAAATGATAATAATTATTATTGTAGGTACATGTAGGTGCATATTCCTTTAATAAAATTACGCTAATGTTATATAATTGTCTTTATTATTTCTCTTTTCGGGCCCAATATAGGAAATTATTGTTTTGATTGAATGTAGGTGGTTTCTGTAGGGCATAGTGTGAATAATGTGCACAGGGAGTGTGGTTTGGGAAATGTGCACAGTAGAACACAGTGGATTTGTGATTGTGAGCTGAATTCATTACAGCACATGTTCAGAAACTAGACAAGCATTTAGTACATTGCATCACATGTTTGTTTTTACCGTCAGTCTCACACCCCGGAGCTCCTCCAGCAGGTGGGCAGTGACGCGTCTCTGTTTTGCGTTTGCCCAGCTGCAGGAGGTGTGTGTCCGCCAGTGGTGCTCGACAAGTGTGTCTCACACGCTGCTCTTGTCTGACTCCGCCCAACGTCACATTCACTGGGTACCATGCAGACCAGGGGGTGTATCGACGTACCTCAGGGCATGTCTCCAAATTGCACGTTCTGTACTCCTACACAAACAATATTTCAGTCAAATTATCTGTTGAGTCAACTGCCACATTCAAACATCCATATACAGAGATCTTAGATCTTAGTTTGACAGCTGAGCAAAAGGGGATTAAAAGCCTTGATCAAGGGCCCACCAGTGGCAGTTTCATTAAGAAGTAAAGATTCTATGAACATGTGTCTGGTCTTTATTTCCCATCCTCATCCTCCTTATGCTAAAACCATGCTGCATGGCCTGTATTTGCATACTAGAACCTGATTTGTTTGTGTATTGAATGATGCAACAACACTCGCTGTCATTTTCAAATCCAGTTTTTGGGGGTAACGTGTTACAAGTAACGTGCGTTACGTAATAATATTACTTTTCTGGAGTAACGAGTAAAGTAGCGCTTTACTTTATAAATGTACACATTAATATCTGTTACTTTTTTAAAAAAGTAATGCGAGTTAGTTTTCAGTTAAATTATTTTGCATAAAAAAAAAAATACTGAATTAAAACGAACGCAGTCACGTAGAATCGCGCACTCATACGTGCGAGCCGCGGGCTAGAGCATTACATTACTGCGATAGAAGTATTCTCGTTATTTTGAAATAGTTAAGAAAAAGGAGAAGGGAACAATCGTTAAGTGTAGATTGTGTTGGTGAAAAGCTTTTGTCAACTGCAAAAAATACCACTTCAAATTTAAAAAAACATCTGCATGCAAACCACAGCACTACAGATGTGGAAGAGAGAGAGCCGAATGAAACCTGCACCCCGCTTTAAGCTAAACAAGAAAGGTTTGATTTCAGTTCACGTTCACCACCAGGTAAAACAATTAGTTCAACTGAACTCAACAAATTGGTTGCTGCTTTTATTGTTGAGGAGATGCAGCCGCTGTCCACTGTGGAGGAGCCACATTTCGTAATATCATCAACAAAATCTCAGTGACAGGGAAAAGGCCGGGGGGGCGTGCTGCCTGATCGCAAAACCTTTACAAACTTTTTGGACAAAGCATATATGAAAATGGAAACAAAATATCCATATATGAAAATGGATTGCTCAGATTAAAAGTTGTTTGAGCCTTACTGTACACTGGATCGATCCTGTTACTCTGCATCGCCAAAAAGCTGCAATCGCCTGCAGACGATTTCGTAAGAGACACATGTACGATGCCATCGCAGCGGAAAGAGAGAGCAAATTCACAGCTCATTTGCTCTTTGTGGGAAGATAAACTGCCACGGTCACTGACGATGGCATGAACTTTGTAAAAGCGTTCAGAATGTTTCAAGCTGATGATGAAGCAGAGAATGATGTAGATGAGGACGAGGTCATATTTACGGAATTGCACGAAGTTTTATGAGATGACAGCGAAAGCTATGTTCTCCCGCCACATCACCGAAGTGCATCCCACACCCTCAACCTTATATACACGAACGATAGTTACATTTCTGATGGCGAAGGCAGATTGCAAAGCAGTGTACAGAAGCGCGACTGGAAAGTGTTCAGCCTTGTGGTCAAAAGTTAGTCGATCATCTTATTGTTCTATAAGCAGTTATTAAACATTTTAAATGTATAAGACATGTCTTTTGCCCTAATATAACATTTCTTAATGCCAATTATCTATATTACCCTGTGTGAATGCATTATTGCATTAAACAATAGTACAAGAATTTCATAAGCCTTAACCAGGTGAGAAAAAGTAACGCAAAAGTAACGTACCGCATTACTTTCCATAAAAAGTAACTAAGTAACGCAATTAGCTACTTTTTTGGGGAGTAACTCAGTATTGTAATGCATTACTTTTAAAAGTAACTTTCCCCAACACTGTTCGAATCCTATATTAAAAAAAAAAGTTTTTTTATTGATCCTACAGAAGTCCTCAGAGGCAATGCATTATAATAGTTTTTTTCTTTCTTGTTTTCTCTTAATCACAATTAAATTTTCTCGTGATCTCGTTTTTCTTGTGATCAGTACCTAATTTTCGATGTATTCAGCATGAGTAATGATGGATAATAACCATAACCTAATTTGTGGCAGCGTGAAGAAAAGTCATGATCACAAGAAAACAACTTTTGTTATGTCGCGATCACGAGAAGATCTAGTTGAGAAAACAATAAGAAAGGGTTAAGGGTGGCGTTGTGGAGGGTTGGCACAGACAGGAGAAGCAGTACTGTAGTGTAATGTCAGGGTTTGTGAATGTCTGTTAAGGGCCGGTAGCTAGAACACTGAAGCACACTACAAAGTTGTAAAGTGTCTGGGTTTTCATTGAAACAACTTATTCTCCAGTCCAATGACTCATCGTCAGTTTCCACCCCGTAATTGCAGCATGATCCAAACACTATAGTACGGATTGTGTATATATAAGGAGAGTTTGTTCATGATATCATTTTGAACTGCTCCTGCAACATGCTGCCAGATTCAGGAGGTGGAGTTTAATGATATTGATTGACAGGTTGTGTGTCCTACCTGAGGACACCCAGAGCAGGAGTTTCCATTTTCACAGGTTCGGACACGGGACTGAAACCCGCCACCACACACTGCTGTGCATGTAGACCAGGAAGTCCACTGAGCCCAGGAGACAGCCATGGGACACACAGAGTCCTCATTACACAACCTACACACAGACACACACACATGCACGTACACATTTATGCAACATGTTTCGCAAGATCTTTAAATGCTGATAAATGTGTGTATGTGTGTGTTTGTGTGAGATTGTCGTACCGCTCCTCTCGCGTCTGGCCTACACACACTCTCCCTCCGTGTTGGGGCGTTGGGTTACTGCATGAACGCTGACGCACCTCAAACCCTACACCGCAGCTGGTGCTGCATGGAGTCCAGGAGGACCACGGAGTCCAACCACCACTTCTACACACACACACACACACACACACACACACACACACACACACACACACACACACACACACACACACACAGAGCACACCCATAAACACAATGTATGTGTTTCTCTTATCCATTCTCTATGTTGCTATTACACTCATGTCCTTGACATTACCTGGAGCAGTTGGCCACCTCCATCGAGGGTCCCACACACTCGGCCCCACCACACTGGGGGACCGGGTGATCACACATTCGAGAGCGACACAGACAGGCGCTTGAAGTTTCACCTCCGTCATCATGGGTGCACGAGTGCCACGCCAACCACGAGCCGAAGCCTCCATCTCGAGTAAGATTCTGCTCCTGAAAAATCAGAAACACATATAATGTACTAATAAGCACAACTGATTGTTCATTTGTACAAATTATTATCCACGAGTCACAACTTTTCTTTAAAATAAATACCCTCATAATCTTTTCCAGTGCTACTCGATTTAAAATTGATTTAATAAACTGGGATTCCAAGATTTGGCAATATTGTATTCACACATATACAGGTACATAGTCAGTGGACCTTGGAACTTTTGGGACGTTTTCTTAATAAAAGTCGGCACCTAAGATGATGAAGACAAAATAAATAAAAAACACAACACAGAAAAAAATAAAAATAAAACTAAGCACACAAAACAAATAATAGTGACAAGTATAATTGCCTGTGTATTGTTTTGTGTACTGGATAAAGTAGCACAAGCCAATTCTAGTTTACTTGTTTTCTCTTTTGTGTGTGTGTGTGTGTGTGTGTGTGTGTGTGTGTGTGTGTGTGTGTGTGTGTGTGTGTGTGTGTGTGTGTGTGTGGGTGTGTGTGCTGTGTGTGTGTGTGTGTGTGTGTGTGCGTGTGTGTGTGTGTGTGTGTGTGTGTGCGTGGCTAAAATGTGCATGTCTTACGGGACACTGTGTGATATTCTGGCTCCACTGGCTCATGTTGGAGCTGTCTTCAATTGTAGTGCAGCGTCTCTGTTTTCTGTCCCAGCCACAATATGGATCCCTCGCATACAAGCATTCCCTACAGGAGATAACACACACACACACACACACACACACACACACACACACACACACACACACAGTAAAACCCATATACATTTGGTAAACACTCAGTGATTTGTTTAATTACAGCACAATTTCAAGTCCTACAAGTTCTATTTTTCCTCGTCACACCTGACAAAAATTTTCGAGGTGTTGTTTCCACATAAAAAGATGTGAATTGGGTATAAATAGTCTATACATCCCTGTTAAAATGGCTGTTTTTTTTTTAATGGAATCCTGGATAACTGAACCAAACATAATCCTACAGTAATAGGATATTACTTTTTTATATACTTAAATATTTACATTTATGGCATCTGGCAGAAGCCCTTTTCCAGAGCGACTTACATTTGTGTCATTCATACAACTGAGCAACAAAGTGGTTATGAGGCTGGGATTTGAACTCATGACCTTCTGCTCCAAAGACCAATGCCTTGATCTCTAAACTACCACATATAATATATAGAAGTAAAACTTTCTTTCGGCTTCTCCCATTAGGGATCGCCACAGAGGATCGTCCAATATTCATGATCCGCATGTTTGATTTGGCACATGTTTTTACGCTGAATGCCCTTCCTAATGCAACCCTCCCTATTTATCCGGGCTTGGGACCGGCACTGAAAGTGCACTGGCTTGTGCAACCCTAAAGGCTGGGGTTGGTTCCCTGACTGGATCGAACCCGGGCTGCAGCGGTGAGAGCGCCGCATCCTAACCATATAATATATATAGATGTAACTAACAAAATCTTAGTGGAAAAAAATGTTAAGAAAAGTCACACATCAACCTTGTTGAATAATTGTGTATGTCAGGGGTCCCCAAACTACGGCCTGTGGACTGAATACGGCCCGGCCCCACATTTGGAATGGCCCTTTGAACATTGCCAGAGAAATATATAAAAATGGAATTTTAAATATATGTTTTACTCATATCATATCTGTATTTGATAATGAAGGTTCTCATTCAAAAAAAATTTTTTTCAAAGTTATTAATAGAGGTCAAGGCACAGATGATTGCTGGAATTATCGTCTATCGGCAAAATCTGATGGTTTTTACGAGAGCGTTGTCTACAGATTAATCACTGCTGTTTGTTTGTTTTTTGAGATCGCATGATGCATGGAGAGCCATATTATTTTTTATAATTATTTATAATTAATTAATTATATAATTATAATGAATATTTTTTTTCTTTAGCACAATTTCATGATTTAGTATTTTTTTTATTTATATATTTTTTAAATAAAGTTCAGTACTATTTTACATGGAGTGTTAGGGTTTTTATTTTTTTCCTTTTTATCCAGTAATCATTTAAAAAATTATCTGTTAATAAATTGGTTATCGGAAAATACGATCCAACTGAGCTATTAGTATCGGTAAAATCCACTATCGGTCGACCTCTAGTTATTAACGTAGCCTAATTATTTGTTATTTTCACATACCAACATTATGCATATGCATAAGTAAGTAAATGTTTTGATTTCAATAGCAATGAATATGAAATAAACGTCATTATGATAGTAATACTGCTCTTTTATTACGCTATATAATTATCTCTTAAAAAGTAATGCTCATTTGTCTGTACGCTGCAGAACATAATAATAAAGTCATCTAGCTTTAGGAGGCATAATAAAAACATTTAAAATCGTAATAAAATCTAACAATAACACTGGTATTCACTCCTGCCCATGTCATTTTGTTACAGATAGTGTATGTAATTACCTGCAACAAAAACACATTTTGTTTGTGAGACAACATTTTAATCGATGCCAGCTCCCCCACCTCTTGATTTTGCAATTTTATCTGACTCTTCTTTGAAAAACACTCTTCAGATCTTTCATAGTGTGCAGGGATCAATGTGCACAGCCCTCTTCAAACCATTCCACAGGTTTTTGATGGGATTTATATTTGGTCTCTGACCGCGCCATTCTGAAACGTTTATCTTCATCTTCTGAAGCCGTTCCTTTGTTGACTCGGATTGTGCTTTGGATCTTTATTGTGTTGGAGGGTAAAATTTGTTCATCTCTTCATCAGATGTGTAACAGAGGCCTGCAGGTTTTCAGATGGATTGGAATTTGTTGTGATCTATGTTTCCATCAATATTAATTAAAGCCCCAGTCCATGAAGAGAAGCTGATTCATAGCATGATGCTCCCACCACCATGCTTCACCATGGGTATGGTGAACACATCACAGTTCTACCATGGGCTTATCAGAGCAAAACACATTTTGCTACCTGGGTGAATTAAATATGTAATGTTTTTTTTTTTTTTTCTCTTGCCTGGAGATGTGACCTGCACTTGCCAGATATTGCAAATTCTCTTTCAACATTGCCATGGGTCTCTTTGCAGACTCTTGGGTCAATTTCGTCCAGTCGTTTGAACAATTTCTCCAAGGACCTCCTTGGTAATATCACTGTGGTACATGGCCTTGTTCCATGGTACGTAAATGTTTTTATCTTTTTTTTCCTAATCACTATCTTTCAACAATGAATAGATCTTTGTACATGCTTTGTAAGACGTGGCTTCGACAGTCAGGGTTCTTTTGGAGGTTAATCAGATTTAACTGATAACAGTTTTTTTCTATAATTGCATTTAAACATGAGTTTGAATATGACTGAATGTATTTTTGAACGTATCTCATACACCCATTATAAAAGGTCTGGAACACTTATGCAACCAGATTATTACAAGCTGTAACTTTTCAAATGAACTTGTTGCTAAATAAAACTACAGGCTGGGGATGTAAACTTTATATCCACCATAGCAAGGAATATTCTAACTAGCTAAAACACAGGCCTTGATTTTTTTTTTAAACGTACACAAAATACTGATCCATGAACAAAACAAATCAACAGCCCTTTAACATTTTGACCAGAACACGGTATCTGGATTTTTTTTATAGTGTGACCATATCATTATCACAGCCTTGATAGTAAATATAAAGGGATGAAAGAGAGTGAGTGAGAAAGTATAAATCCTTCATTCCAGCCAATCAAACCATTAGAAAAGAACTGAATTGGTTTTTAATGGGTTTTAATAGAATGGCTTTGAATCCGGTGTCTTTTACAACAATTAACAATGCAGTCAAGTTTTTAAATGAGGATAAATTTGGACTGTAATGAATATCAACAGTCTACTACAATGGCTCAGGACCACAGGTTGCATTAACAGTTTTGCATTTAAGCACCCACCACTGCACACCTTAACAATGATGGACCTGTAATGAATGGACAATCGGTGTCACCCAGATGAAGATTGGGTTCAGAGTCTGGTTTTTTATTGCCAAAAATACAAAAACTGATGTCCAGTTATGAGGTTATTGCAGCAGAAAAAGTTGTGTAGTTTACTCAGAGGTGCTAAAACACAGATTTGTGACCCAGGACCAGACTAGGGAGAGAGAGAGAGAGAGAGAGAGAGAGAGAGAGAGAGAGAGAGAGAGAGAGAGAGAGAGAAAGAAAGGGAGGGGGAGCGAGGGAGGGTACTTTTAACTTGTCACATTGTCAGGCTGGAAGAACAAGCAGATGCCGAAGTTCAACAGAACAAAGATGTGTTTAATAACAAAGGGAATGAAGATAAACCAAACCAGCATTAAGCATGGGATGACAGAATGCACAAGCAAAGAGCAGTTCAAATGATATATCCACAATTAAATAGTCCAATGAAAAGAGCAGTCAGAAGGTCCAGTGAAGTTCACCAGACTAATCGGTAGAAAGGACGGGGAGTGTTTGGAAGTGTGTGCTTATGTAGTGTGAGCTGATGAGAGTCAGGTGTGCATGATTAGTTGGACGGGGAGCTGCTAGGAGGAATGTGTGGCTCAAGTGAGGGTGTGGCTGGTGGATCCCTGACACACATCTACTTTTTACAAGTCAGTGAAATCTTTCTTCATATATACCAGCAATGTTAGGAAGCTGGAGACAGAGCGCAGAATCCAACACAGTCCCATCCCACATCGTCACATATCGACGCTGTGGATGTTGCGTCGGACGGCGTCCACATCCGACGCCCGAGGGTACCCCCTTCGCGTCGCTTTTCGACGTAGAGGGACGGGAAACACTTCGCTTCGCTTTTTGACACAGATGGACGGGACCCCATTTGCGGGTTACGGTTAGGGTTAGGGTTAGGGTTCGGGTTAGGGTTTGGGTTAGGGTTTGGGTTAGGGTTAGGGTTAGGGCTACGGACATCTTCAGGATTTTTTGAAATGTAAAAATTATTCCTGTACACTTATTATGATAGATAATACTTTATTCAGTGTATAGGACAGCGATCTGCGTTGAAAAGTGTAGCACACGGGCTCACAACCATCTGCTTCGAAAAGCGAGGCGAAGGGAGGTACCGTCTCTCTACGTCGAAAAGCGACGCGAAGGGGGTACCCTCGGCGTCGGATGTTGACGCCGTCCGACGCAACATCCACAGCGTCGATATGTGACGCTGTAGGGTGAGACTGTGCTGCAGAATCAGCAATGATAACCCAGGAGCACAGAGAGTTAAGGGCCCTCAAGAACCCACCACTGTGGAAAATGTCTATAGATATGATACTGTAATGTTCATTGTATAATAATTACTTGGAATAATTACTTGTCTCATGCCTGATACATAGATGCTATGTGCCTACTTTCTTTCCTCCGGTGTTATATTACAAACCTGAAATCATTCTTTTGTAGGAAATATGTAATGATAGCATAAATCAGGAAGTGTTCATATCACTGCATGATAAAACCCTTTTTTATTCATTTGTCCGTGTGGCGAAAATGGCAAACCGATATAAATCTATTATTTTATTGTCTTCGCTTCTATTTCCCAGTGGACACTATGGGACACTGAGAATAAACAGTCTGGGATGCCAGTTATGTGTCATCTCTTTAAACACACACATATGCTCGATCGACAGGGGTGCTCTTCACACACCACTGAGTATGAGCATCCTGTTAACAATCCGACAGCATTAGACAGCTGTAAACCAGGCGTGTGTGTGTTTTGGGGATTGTGGATGCACACACTTCTCTGCTAAAACCAAATCTACAGAGCGCTTGACATTAATGGTTAATGAAACAAAAGCTCTTGTGGATTACAGCAGATCTGTGTGGGGTATGTGGTAGAACAGTTTCTGAAGTGTCTAGCAGGTTGTTATTACCAGTGAAGATCAAACAGGTGACCATGTTTAGTCTACACATGTCGATTCATAGGTTGCATCTGACTATCTATAGTCTACATGTGACCATTCATAGCATCAGTGTGAACATCTCTAGCCTGTATATATATATATACGTGACCATCTAACATCTGTAGACTGCATATCAATATACCACAGTCTTTCTCTTCTTTTTTCGGCTGCAGATTATCTGTCTAATCAGTCTCTTATACTCCTTCCTGGTGGCTTCATCCTCAGCATTCTTATACCAACATACCTCATGTCCCTCCTCTGCACATGTTCAAAAGTGTTCCTCACCTTGTCTCCAAAACGTCCTACATCCGCTGTTCGTCTAATAAACTTATTTCTAATTCTGTCCATCGTCGTCACTCCCAACGAAAACCTCAACATCTTCAGCTCTGCTACCTCGAGCTCCACCTCCTGTCTTTTACTCAATGCCACTGTCTCTAAATCATACAACATCTCAGGTCTTACCACAGCCCTATAAACTTTCCCTTTCACTCTTGCAGATACCCTTCTATCTAAATCTAGGAACTCCTTTCTTCACTTCTCTAAGCCCTATTTCCACCTGTACCCTGTTGGCTAACCTGTGTATACCTGTGGCGGTCACTGGTAACCTGGGCCTCGACCAATCCGGTATGAAATTCTGGTTTGTGTTCCGCATATTTGATTTGGCAGATGTTTTACGCTGGATGCCCTTCCTAATGCAACCCTCCCCATTTATCCAGGCTTGGGACCCGCAGTAAGAGTGATTGGCTCTCATGGCTGGGTTGCATATGACCACAGTCTACAAGTAACAGTTGTTAGCCAGTGTGCAGCCAAAACATATATCAAGTAGGTTATATATGGCCTTCATGTAACCATCTATAGCCTATAAGTGGTCATCTGTAGCCTTCATGTAACCATCTATATCTTGCATCTAACTATCTATTGCCTACATGTGGCCATATATAGACTTGATGTGACCAGTTCTAACTTCAAATGTGACATCTTTAACATGCATGTAACCATCTATAGCCTAGATGTGACTGTCTATAGCCTACATGTGACTGACTACAACCTACATGTGACCATCTATAGCCTACATGTGGCCGCTTATAGCCTACATGTAGCTGCCTACAGCCTAGATGTGACCATTATTTGCCTACATGTGACTGTCTATAACCCATATGTGACCAATTTATTATAACCTAAAATGTGACCATCTATAGCCTACATGTAACATCTATAGCCTACAAGTGGCCGTTTATAGCCTACATGTAACCGTCAATTAACTACATGTGACCACGGATAGTCTACATGCTACTGTCTGTTGAATCTTATCTAATCTAATTTAATCTAATCTAATTTATAGGTTAGATGTAATTATTTATAGTCTAAATCTAACCATCTATAGCCTACATATAACCATCTATAGCCTATATGTGACCATCTATAGCCTACACATAGCCATCTATAGATTAGAAGTGACCATTTATAGCCTCCGTGTCTATAATTTACATGTAGACATCTGTAGCCTTGATCTGACCAAATATAACCTAAAAAGTGACCATCTATTGCCTAAATGTAACCGTCTATAGCCTTTATGTGGCCATCGGTAGCCTACATACAGTTGTGTTCAAAATTATTCAACCCCCAATGCTGTAAATGGTTTTAGGGAATTTAGTGTACATTTGTAATTGTATTCAGAATTAAATCCTACAAGGACTTCTTAAAGAACCATATGCAACTAAAATGACATCAATTAGTTTTGTAATACAGTAGTAAATGTTTCTTTTGTGAATTCTTCATTGACATAATTATTCAACCCCTTAAAGACTACCACTCTGAAGAACAGAGGTTCAATTAAGTGTTTTCAATCAGGTATTGAAAACACCTGTGGATATCAGGGAGCAGCAATAAAGCCTAATAAGCACCAATTAGACAGCTTTAAAATGACTGTGATACTCAGCTCCTTCTAGACATTTACTGGTGTGGTTACAAACATGGTGAGGTCAAGAGAATGGTCCAGGAAGACAAGAGAACAGGTGATTACTCTTCACAGGAAGGGCAATGGCTATAAGAAGATTGCAAAGATGTTAAACTTACCAAGAGACACCATAGGAAGCATCATTCTCAAATTCAAGGCAAGGGGCACTGTTCAAACGCTACCTGGTCGTGGCAGAAAGAAGATGCTGACTTCGACTGCTGTGCGCTACCTGAAGCGTAGAGTGGAGAAAAGTCCCCGTGTGACTGCTGAGGAACTGAGAAAAGATTTGTCAGATGTGGGTACTGAAGTTTCTGCTCAGACAATACGGCGCACCCTGCGTAATGAAGGCCTCCATGCCAGAACTCCCAGGCGCACCCCCTTGCTGTCCCCAAAGAATAAGAAGAGTCGACTGCAGTATGCCAAAAGTCATGTGGACAAACCACAGAAGTTTTGGTATAGTGTTCTGTGGATTGATGAAACAAAATTAGAACTGTTTGGGCCCATGGATCAACGCTATGTTTGGAGGAGGAAGAACAAGGCCTATGAAGAAAAGAACACCTTGACTACTGTGAAGCATGGCGGGGGGTCAATCATGCTTTGGGGCTGTTTTGCTTCTGCAGGTACTGGGAAGCTTCAGCGTGTGCAAGGTACCATGAATTCTCTTCAGTACCAGGAGATATTGGATGACAATGTGATGCAGTCCGTCACAAACCTGAGGCTTGGAAGACGTTGGACCTTTTAACAGGACAATGATCCCAAGCATACCTCCAAGTCCACTAGAGCATGGTTGCAGATTAAAGGCTGGAACATTTTGAAGTGGCCATCGCAGTCACCAGACTTAAATCCGATTGAGAACCTCTGGTGGGACTTAAAGAAAGCAGTTGCAGTGCGCAAGCCTAAGAATGTGACTGAACTGGAGGCTTTTGCCCATGATGAATGGGCGAAGATACCCGTAGATCGCTGCAAGACACTTGTGTCAAGCTATGCTTCACGTTTAAAAGCTGTTATAACTGTAAAAGGATGTTGTACTAAGTACTAAGATTGAATGTCACTTGGGGGTTGAATAAAACTGATAATGATGTGAGCTCAGAAAAGACATTTGTGGTTATTGCATTATAAATGTTATGTTATATTTGTCTGACCTACACGTGCCTCTTTGATTTAATTGTAAGCAGGATGACTGAATGATCATAATCAATGTCAAACCGACCAAAACAATCAATTTCAGTGGGGGTTGAATAATTTTGAACACAACTGTACATCTACATGTAACCACTGAAATCCAACATGTAATTGTAGCCTATATGACAATCTATAGCCTACATTTGTTAATCTCTAGACTACACGTGAAAATGTATAACCTACTAAAAATAGGTAACACAAAAACATGCACAGGATGAAACATACAGGTTGAACATCATATCCTACAACACATACATTTTGACATTAACAGTGTGTGTTTGTGCCTATGTCAAAACATAAAAAGCATGTGTGTTTCGGTGTGTGTCTGTGCAGCTAGGTCAACATTCAAGGCATCACTAGGGCAACAGGACATGGTCCTAAGCCTTGCAAGTCATACAAAAGAACCTTCAGACATTTCCTCAAAAAAAGCACGCACACACATACACATGCGTATATACACACACACACGCACACACAACACCCTCCTGTCACGAGCTGATGGATCTCCTAGGAAAGCCATGGTGACACATGACACGCTGAATGCAGGAAAATAAATAAATAAATGGAAACAAGAAAATAAATGACTTTTTTTTTCTACTTTTCTGGCAAGAGCAGTGGTATTTAGGTTTTTTCTCTAAATCTGTCACAAACACCTGATGCTTCTAATGAGCTTCTAGTTAAGCTCTGTTACATAAATCATTTTAGTCAAGCTCACTGAGCACCGGAGGCTCATGAAAAACAAAGTAACACACAGATATTTAACACGATCATTCTCAGCTAGGAATGTGGCAAAAAAAATTGGATATGTTTTATTTTGTATAAATGCTGGTTGGTTTTTGCAGGTTCTTCATTAGCGGGTGATGAAATGAGTGGCAACATTTGTTTGGAACCAAACTAAGGTAAAGCAAATGAGGCAACTAAAGGAAAAGTGACAAGAACGCTAGAAAATAAACTGGAACCAGAGGCGGTAGCTCAGTGTTAAGACTAAGGTTTAGTGATATTAATAGACTTTCTGTGCCACCCTGATGAGGATGGTTCCCTTTTGAGTCTGGTTTCTCTCAAGGTTTCTTCCTTATGCCATCTCAGGGATTATCTTACTTGCCACTGTCACCACTGGCTCACTCATCGTGGAAAAAACTATTATAAGGAACAAACTTATAAACTTGCACATTGTTTTACACAACCTTATAACCGCTTAATCTGTATATAGCTGCTTTGAGACAATGTCTATTGTACAAATGGCTGTACAAATAAAAATTATCTTGATCAGAAGGGTGTGGGTCCAAGCCACAGTATAGACAAGCTACCACAATTGGGCCTTCGAGCAAGGTCCTTAATCATGTGTTCCAGGGTTGCTGTATTATGGCTGACCCCAGCTTCCCATTGCTGGGATATGCTTCTATCACAAATCACTCCTGCTATCACTCTTCTCCACCCACTCCACCCTGCCTGCACTCTTTTCTTCACTTCTCTAAAACACTCTCCATTACTTTACACTGTTGACCCCAGGTACCTGAACTCCTCCACCTTCTCCACCTCTTCTCCCTGAAACTGCACCACTCCACTGCCCTCCCTCTCATTCACACACATGTACTCTGTCTTACTCCTACTGACTTTCATTCCCCTTCTCTCCAGCGCATACCTCCACCTCTCCAGGCTCTTCTCCACCTGCTCCCTACTCTCACCAAAAATCTCAATAGCATCCACAAAACATCATAATCCACAGAGACTCCTGTCTGACCTCGCCCATCACCCTGTCCATCATCACTGCAAACAGGAAAGGAATCAGTTATAGGTTACAAGAGGTAAAGTAACGTGAAACTAAGAACTGATTATTCCTAGTTATTATAACTAGGAACAATAGAGGCTAGGAGAAATGTCTTTTAAAGCATAGCAATGCATATTCTTTTTTTTTTATAAGTCTTTCAACATTTATTGACGTTTTTTGGAGCAGCTGGCTGAAAATAAAAGAGTTGTCTTCTAAGAAATTGTAGACACTTCAATACACACTTAGGGATATTTTGCCTGTTTGTTTCAAACCCACTTCTGACATCTTTACCGAAATCAGACACAGTGGCCGGTTCACAATATAAAATGTAGAGTAGAACCTCGTTTTGTGAGTAAAGTGGTTTACGAGTGTCTTGTAATATGAGCAAAAAACTTTGTTGTAATTTGCTTTGGATTGCGAGTGAAATCTGATGTACGTGCGTCAAGCAAGAACGTGTTTTGGATGGAAAGCAAGCCGAGCTGAGGTTAAAAACACAAAATCAAAAAAGTATGAATTACGTGAAGCCGGTCATTCGGGTGAAAATCTTCCCAACATCATAATAGAAGGAGATTCTCCTTCCAAGAAATAACCCTTCTCCTCCTCCTCTCCTCTTCATCTCCCTCATACCAGGCTCGATTCTTCTCAAAGGTACAGTAAACATCATGTTTATTTGTTTCTATTGAAGATTATTATTGTTACAGTATATAGTAATGCAATAACATCACTTATAAATGTATTATAATACTGTAATACTGTATACTGTACTGTACATTTATTTTTATAGGAATAATTTGGGGAGTCTGAAACGCATTATCTTAATTTATATAATTTCTTATGGGAAAACTCGCGAGCATGTTTTCAGAACAAATTATGCTCGTACTGTATTTTGAAACAGATTGGAAAGCAGCCGGCCTGAAAATCTCTCTGTTCACACCCGTATCTCTATAACACTTTCCGATTCCATCCTGACTGCTTTTATGTGGAAGATAAACCTGATAGCAAGTATTAAATAAAAGCTCACATAAAAACCATTACCTCATTTGAAATAAGGATTGATTTTTCAACAAAAAAAAAAAATGATTGGAGTGATGGTAGTATTGCAATCTGTTAGAGGTTAAGTGTGTATTATGTAAATTAGGTCACACTGAACAATATCAGTTTCCCACCTCAGGATAATTTGGCCAGATCGTTTTGCCTTCATCTACAGACAGGAAGAGAAGTTGTTTAACTCTGTCTATCACTGTGGAGGAATATTAAGTTTTAAAAGATACATTGTCCCCTCGAACAATGTTTGGCAGTGCAGAGAAATGTTGCCATTAGAGACAAATGTGGTCATTAGCTCAAACCTCATTAATTTGATACATTGGGAGAGTAAAGTGAACCAGTATAGGGGGGATGTTGGACAGGCATGTTGTGGTAGTCGCTGGAGTTGTTTATGGGAGATTTGTAAAATGGAAGTATATTTTAGATTGGAATATTACATTATTTGAGCACTGGTAGTACTGAAATTTTCTTAGTTTGAAGAGTCACCTGGCCAAGAAGGCACCAAAAAAACACAACAATTAAAATCTTCTGAGATGATGTTCCACTAGATTTTGAAGTGTGCTTGTGGATGTTTTTATATCTCTATAGCGGGACATCTTCCTTTCCAACCCATGTAAAGAATTTAAATGCTATTAATTTAATGCTACTGCATCCCATACTATCATCATATAAGTCCCCAAAACATCCTATACAACTGTGTGTCTCCAATTTTGTGGTAACGTTTGGTGTGCCAATACTTTTGTTCATCTAGTGTATGTACATGTATGTGTATGTGTATGTGTGATGGCTCACCTTTGGGTTTCATAGCTGGAGCATCTCTCCAATGGGATCTTCAAAACTCTGCTGCTCAAACCCACAAATAGAGACCTGTCACTCTGCAGGATCTGCAGGTTAAGGATTGGTTCCTGCTGATCAGCTGGAAGAAGCTTCATCTCCTCAAGGTAGCATCCATGCAGATTTTGACTAGATGAGGAGAGCGCTTTGATAATGGTTCCATGCTCTGTTTGAACAAATTGGAAAAATCGATGGTTATAGTTGCAGCATAATGAGTGTCTTTTAACTACCTGAAAGACTAATGAAAGAAACACCCTTTTTCTAAGGTGTATTGGGAACACATTTTCTATGATGTATTAGAGACTTTCAGTTGTCGCTTCATTGGAATTTCATCGATTTCTTCTAAATATGAGTAAAATTTGGTGCAAAAACAAATTGCTTAAAGAGTCACATCTTTGTCTTAAAGGTACCAGATAAACACAATTGGTGTACACTAATGCATACAGTTTAAAAATGCACTTTGCCATGTCTGACCTGTCCCGATGTAAATGACGTGGTATAGTGTGTCACGGCCCTGCACAATGTCCACAACCAGTTTGGAAAAGCGGATATTGTCCTGGCTGATCAAGGGGTCAATGGACACAGGCTGCACAACTTCACTCATCAGAAACAGCTTCTGAGCATCCTGCAGACTCCGTTCTGTTAGATTCCCGCCTGGGCCATTGTCACCTACTGTCCCACACTGAGAATGAATGCAAAAGAGAAACATTGCAACAATAGACCGTACTTTGGGATGGACCTAAGGGGTACATTAAGACTGCTGTAGGGGATACAAGTATCAATGGCCAGTATTGGTATACAAGTTGTACATGGCTTTTTAGAAGGTACATTGGGGAACTGATACTGGATTGATATTTGAAATAAGACATTTAATATCATAATAAGAGCAGAACTTTGGATGCATTAATATGGCCATTGCCATGGCAGACTGTCAAGGAAACCTAAAATGGAATGTAGAATGCATGTTACAAGATACCGGGGCAGTATTTTGAGGCAGTTCACTGGGAAGTTGGTCAAAATAGGTATGAGACATTGGATAGGGCATTCCAATGGGCAAGGTATACTTTCAGTGGTACACATTGATGAATATATGAACATATGATACAGGGAGACGACACACAGATACCATACACTGGCATTGAGCATTGCAATAGGGCATCAATACATTATATTAGGATCAGGAAATGAGACATCAGTACAGATAATGTGTACATGAAATTAATACATTTTGTACCTGAAAGTTGGGGATGGGGTTCGGGGTGGAGAGCCAGCTCATTCTAGGGTTCTCCTGGTAGCGGAATTGACCGTTGAAGGCCTGAGTGATGGCACTGAGGTTGAAGGCACACACTGCAGAGGCAGCAATGCTGTTACTGTAAAAAGAAAACAAAGGTACCAACTTGAATTTTTGCTTGAAATCAAGATTTTAGCCTGAACCATGGAAATGAAGAGATCAGTATTTTTGTTTGTAATGTATCTGAAAGACTTGCAATGGGTGGTATGGATTCTGTGCATATTATATGTAATGCTGCCTCTCAAGTAAAAGTGTCGTATAATGATTAATATTAACCTTCACTAATAGCATGAATTTACATTTGGCCAAACCCAGTGCTTGAACTTAAAGGGTTTATGATGTATCCTAGTGACTGGAGTTTATTTTGAACCGCAGCTTAGCAATATATCTCAAGTAAAAACAAATGTGTGAACTGGATCACTTCTTCAGAAATTGTGAATATCATGTCTTACATAATACTGTATAAATTCATCTGTATAATGTATTTTGGTTATACTAATCTGTATTAAACAGGGGATATGGCTTTAAAATGTTCAAATCTTTCCTAAATCTACCCATTTGTTTAGTTTCAGACCACAACCCCAGTGCTAAGAGTTCACTCTGTTACTGTTACCTTGTCTGCTTTCCACTTGCATTCAAATATAAACTGCACCCCAAAAGTGCGAGAGTGCACACAGTGCTGTACTAAATCTGCTAAACATCACACAAGGCTCTATTTTGACACTGTGAACACTCGTGTTAATCCATATCCAGATACGCGCTGGTATCGGAATAACAGGACGACCCAGTGTGCAGCATCAGCTGATTGCTTCAATGCATTTTAATCAGACAATTTCTGGAAATAAAACTGCATCGTGACCCTGTAGGTCTCCACGGATAAGGGCACGGTATACATAATTCCAGTTGCACAGCAATTCCAAATGCATGACTGAAATCTGCTTACAGCCCTAAGTTCAATGGACTTTTTCCTTATCTATTAAATGACCTATACAAAGAAGGGATGTACCTAAAAGCAAATACATTATTGGGAATAAACAGATGCGTTCTAAACAGATCCAAATACAGACACGAACAGAAAGTGAACTAAAAAACAGCGAGTAGGATAAAAGAAAAAAGGGTACACAAGCAGGTTTTTACATTTGTGTTGGTGTACATTTGTTACTGTACTCAAGAAATTAGTTTTTGCTACTTTTTAGTTTTACTGAATGGAGATATAAGCAACTTTTACTCTTTACTCAACTACATTTTTTTATTTTAAATATATATATTTCCACTATATTTTACTTGAAATGAGCATTACCAATTACATTTTTCACCTCGGTTAAAGATCTCATTAAGTCTCCTATTAACCCTCCTGCTTCGGCTGCCTGGGAGTGACTTTTTAACACCACTGGCCTCATTTTCAGTCAAAAAAAAGAGCTAGAACTAATTCCAAAAACTTTGCGAACCAGATTTTACAGTAGTAGCTCAGTAGCTGAGGCTCTGGGTTACTGATTTAATGGTTAGGGTTCAAGCCCCAGTATTGCCAATTTGCCACTTTTGGGCCCTTGAGCAGGGCCCTTAACCCTCTTTGCTCCAGGGGTCCTGTACCATGGCTGACACTGCACTCTGACCCCAGCTTCCTAACATTGCTGGTTTATTTGAAGAAAAAAATGTCACTGCGCTGTAATGTGTATGTGACAAGTTTTTAAAAAAAATCCTCTTCTAAGGAGGTGGTAGTTTAGCAGATAAGATGTTGAACTTCTGATCAGAAGGTCATGGGTTCAAATCCCAGCACCACTAAGCTGCAACTGTTGGGCCCTTGATCAAAGCCTTCAAATGCTCAACTGTATAAATGAGATAACTAAGTCGCTCTGGACATGTACATCTTCCAAATGTAATACAGAATCCTCAATAAATGAAAAAAATTGGACATTTTGAGGAAGTATAATCGGAAGAAAAGCCCACATGTTGGTGGTGAAGATGCCGTAGATGAGGTCTTGCTCAGGCAGGAAGAAGGTGCTGTGGAGCTCGTGGTAGTAGAAAGGCACATCTCCTGAGCGCGAGCAGTTCAGTCTGGCCTTCATGAACGTCGTCCAGGTGTCCTCGAGCAGAAAGCGACCGCCTACGTCGTTCTGACATACCCGCGCCACCCGAGAGAACATCGCCTTCCCACAATCTTCCTCCACCGCCACCTCCCGCAGGAAAAAGTATGTGAAACGGCCTACCTCGTACGCCGAGACAAACTGAGGCTCTGGGGGAGTGAGGAGGCACAGATGAAGAGGAAAAGAGAGTAGTTATATGTCCATTACTGTTTGGTACCATTATACACAATACGGTCAGGGCAAAAAGAAATGGTATGCAAAATTGAATAATAATGAGGAAGATACAAAAAAAGAAAAAAGACAGAAAGATATATGGGGCAGATAATGGGTGAGAGAAACAAGATGCAAAATGAAGAGTGAGAGGAAAGAAAATAGATTAAAGTACAGAAAAGAGAAAAATTTTAGAAATTGATCTGTAATAAAGTGGAAAAAACAAGAGGGAAAAAATTGAAAAAATTTAATGAATGACAGGAAAGAAAAGGAATTATAGAAATATAGTTAATAGAGATGTAGTATGTAACGTGTACCGTTCAGCCATTTGGAGTTGTACTGAGCTGTGCGGAGAGGAGGCATGTTCCCAAGGCTGCGGTAGATCACGGGGTCACGTCCCGAGAAATCGATTACTGTAGCGGCGTAAAGGTCCCCGCTTTCCGTTACCATGGCGGTGGAATTGTGTTTGGGGTCGTAAGGACAGCGAGCGACCCCGTTCACCGTCTCCATCACATGGGCGAGATCGGATGCAGAGCGGCTGGTGCAGATGGGAGAGAATGCGTTGGTGCCGCAGGAGAACAGCCGAGAGCCGCTCAGGAGGAGGACACGCATGTAGTTCTGACACTCGTCCTGAGAAAGAGAGAAAAAAGGGGACCTCAATTCTCAATTAATCCTATTTTTTTAAAGCATTAATAATATTTTATGACTGCAGATTCAGCGTCGCTTTGTTCTTTGGAACAGTAACGTGCCCCTGTAACAAAAGTCTGAGCATTCCGCAACTCTTAATGGATAAAAAAAGGAAATTAAGGAATAAAACACTTAATAGAAAAGCATCCCATTACCCATATGTTGATTTCTTTTTTTATAACTGCATGCGCCAAGTGTTTTATTCAGTGCTTCAAGAAAAAAACGGTTCAGATTAAGAAAGAGACTTGTGTCTTCATCATCAAGCCTTTTACCCATCCTTCACTCATTCTTCTCTCTCACCTCTGTCTTCCCTTTGCTCCGGCAAGATCTGCGTGTGTCTTCATCCACTCCACACTCCATGCCCTGCAGCATTCACACACACACACACACACACACACACACACACACACACACACACACACACACACACACACACACACAGATCATCAATCACGGATGTCATTCCTTCATTAACATTACAGCCATTGCTATCACTGAAAAAAAAATATACAGAATATAAAATGTGTTTCTTGCATTGCAGTTTGGATTGAAACCTTTTCACATCCAAATCCGTCAGCAGGCCTCCATTTTTGCTTGGTGTGTGTGAGTTACATTTGAGCAACCGATTTCAAACTTGACATTCCTTTCACTTCTTCAATCCAACACAATGCTTTGCAATTAGTCCAGGTTTTTTTGAATGACACAGTTTAGTAACTTAGAAACATTCATCTTTACAGAAAGTGGTAGCTCGGTGGGTCGAGACCCGTTATCGCCCAGCTGCCACTCTTGGGCCCTTGAGCAAGGCCCTTAACCCTCTGTGTCCAGGGGTACCATATTATGGTTGGACCTGCACTACGAAGAAAAAAAGTTCACTGTGCCATAATGCATATGTGACAAATAAAGGGTATTCTACTCTAATAGCATTGCCTTGACTATACCCAGCTAGCTACTAGGTATGAAAATCACAGCCCACCAATGATTAGAACCAACAGGTACATATTGTTTGGGGTCGTAAATCAATCAGGATTGCATTTCTTCACTATTTAGCTAATGTTCTAACATGCCAGTTTATTACGTAACAGGTGTGTGTCTGGATATAACAGTCTGAGTTCTACACACACAATGACTTTGTACTTTAATGCGGGCCAGATTGTAGCAGTGGCTTCTGGGTAATTTATGCTAAAGTTGACAGTGTTATCGACTCGATCCATCATCTGTAAAACTTCACCGAAGCTGTTAAACTAAACAGAATGACACTTGATACATTAACTGAGGTAAAATAGAGAGTGGGAAGCCAATGGGAGCGTATTAAAAAACACAGCACTGCATTTGGGCACTTTCCCACTTTATTAACTGGAGTAAAGAGCAAGCTGCTGCGTCGGTGTTTTTTGTCAGGAGACATGGGCATGACTCAGATGCTTTAATGGAGCGACAGATGTACATTCGGTTAGAGAGAGAGAGAAAGAGAGAGAGAGAGAGAGAGAGAGAGAGAGAGAGAGAGAGAGAGAGAGAGAGAGAGTGAGGAAGATACGGCGTTCTCTCTTAGCGCATTAGTGCTACTCCTGCTTAAAGTCGCCGAACGCAGCAAATTCATCACGTTCAATTAGCTGATGAATGTGTGTGAGGAAGAGAATCAATATTTTCCTTTTCGAAAGCACCCAAACGCTTTTAGCTTCAGCGATAATAACGAACGTTGGCGACGAGGCCAAAAACACCCCAGAGTACAACATGGCAACATAAACTGATTTATCTCGTCCTAGAGCAAAGAAGCCTGTGGGACTAGTGTGAAGTGTTTTAAACGTCCCAAACAATGCGAGAAGTGGAGAATAAAACACTTATCTTATAGGACACGGTGGTATGGGGACATAAAGATGAAGCCGAGTTGCTGTAACCACCTCAGAATTGATTATTTTCCAGTAAGACTAAACAATACTCGTATATAACAATTTCTCGTATACACTCTATAGACAAAAGTATTGGGACACCTGAATTGGGAATTTCCCAGCTATATGTGGTTCTTTCCCAAACATTTATCGCAAAGCTGAAGATACACATCTGTACAGGATGTCTATGGATGCGGTAGCATGAAAGTTTCTCTTAACTTGAAGTAGGAGACCCAAACCTGTTCCAGCAGGACAATACCCCTGTGCACAAAGCAAACTCCATAAGCATATGCTTTACGTGGGTCAGAGTGGAAGATCTCCTGCTTTAGAGCTCTGACCTCAACCCTATTAAACAGCTTTAGGATAATTCGGAACACTGACTGCACCCCAGGTCTCCTCACCTCACCTACATCAGTTCCTGATTAAACTAACTTTATTTTACTTCTACCCCTTGTGTCTGAATGAGCACAAATCTCCACAAGCACACTCCAAAATCTAGAGGAAGACATGGGAATTATGGCAAATTGGGACTAAATGTGGAATGTGAAGCTCAAAAAGCACAAACCCTACTGATGACCAGGTAAACATTTGTTAATATAGTGTACAACCTGTGTCTGAATGTGAAGAAAACAAAAGAGATATTTGGTGACTTCAGGAGATCAACAGATCATTAAGACCACCAAATTCCTTAGTGTTCACATGGCAGAGAACCTCACCTGGTTCCTCAACACCAGCTCTATAAGAAAGAAAACCCAGCAGTAAATCTCCTTCTTTGGAAAGCTTCATCATCAGTTGTGCACCATCAGGGCCAGCAAACCTCTCTACTGGCCTAAACTCAGCAAATCAGGATCACTGACTAACATTTCAATAAATTTTTGTCCATTAATATGTATAAAATGATTCCCAATAGTTTATCTCTTAATTTGTAATATTATATTTAATTCTATCCAATCAGATTTCAGCCGTCATATTACGTATTGGAATAAAGCCAGCAGATATAAACTGTGCAGGCTCTGGGTACGTTCAAATCCATGCTGTTCGAAGCTGTCACTTTAACCAATAAGATCATGTCTGCATTTTCATGTCCTTTGATTGGATGCCTCAGATTTAACTAAAACACTGGATTAGTATATTGGGCTGTGTTCCAAATGCCACTCTGCCTCCTTGTCTCTACACTATATCACTGTGCACTACAAAAAACAATACGTTTTACAGTCATGGCAGCAGGGTTTCTAAAAGTTTCTAATAAAAGTGCTGTAACATTTACAGTAACTAACTAATATCTTACACAGTATGAAAATTATACATGGTGGTATGACCACAACTTCACTGTCACTTCCGTCATTTTTGAATAGATTAAATATTTCAGTATATATACAGTACATATATACTTTCATTATGGACAATATTTAATGTGAAAATATATCACCCACAAAACATTTTTTGGATGCTGATATGCAAAAAAACATAAAATTTCTGTTTGCTAGTGAAGGATTGTATAATAATTGTATTGTATCGTAGCTACATTTCTGTCCCTCTGTTTTTTCTCCATTCTGCCCCCTAGTGGTATTTTTATTTATTATTTCTTTTGTATTTTTTTCCATTTTGGAATACTTTCTTGATCCCACAGGGAAATTGGTATTTTGTCACATATCCCAGCAATGTAGGAAGCACAGGGTCAGCCCCGATACAGCCCCCCTGGAGCACAGAGGGTTAAGAGCCTTGCTCAAGGACTCCAAGAGTGGAAGCTTTATGATTGTGGGCCTTCAACCCAGAGCCTTAACCCCTGAGCTACCATTTCCCCAATAACAGAGCATATAATGTTTTCTAAACTTTAAAATCAATCGCAGTCTACATGAAGATTTTCATTAAAAGCAGGGGGTTATTTGGGTTAAGCACAGCGTCAGTAAAGTAATTTTCTTTTTTTCACATTTCTACACATCATAGCTCCTCTGAAGTGATAACAATCTATGTCAAAAATACAATTGCACCAAATCCCTCTATTATAAGTGCTTTTAGGGGAAAAACAGGTGTTTTCTTTTTCTTTGTTGGTAAAGGTATAGCTGTGTTGTAAAGCTTGTTCGTTCGTAAACGCACACACATACAAACACACACACTGCAGATGTGGTAAATAGAGATTATAGCTGCGTGATTAATCCTATTTTATTGCTGTCGTTAAATGCAGAGCTGTGAAGTTGGGATAACAAAACGGCATAAAGTAGTTGAAGTTGCTTTACTCGCACACAGCTGCAAACTGTGTGTGTGTGTGTGTGTGTGTGTGCGTGCGTGCGTGCGTGCGTGCGTGCGTGCGTGTGTGTGTGAGTATATAACACTTTATGGGTTCAAATTGCTTGCTCCTTGTGAAATATACATTATGTGGACAAAATTATTGGGACAAATGACTTTTCCAGTCATACGTGCTTCTTCTCCAAACTGTTACCATTAAGCGCATAAAATTAAAGGCACAAAATTATATCACTTACACAATTACAAGTGTAAACACATCCTGATATTTGGATGCGGTAGCATGACATTTTTTGAACTAGGAGGCCCAACGTTGTTCCAGCATGGCAATGGACCTGTGTACAAAACCAGCTCCATGAAGATCTGCTTTACATCAGATGGAGTGGAAGATCTTCTCCTATAAAACACTTTTGGGATTAATTGGAACAACACCTCAGGCTTCCTCACCTCACCTACATCAGTACCTGACTTTACTAACACCCTTGGGCTGAATGAGCACAAATCTCCACAAGCACACTCCAAAATCTAGTAGAACATCTTCCCAGAAGAGTGGAGGTTATTAAAACCGTAAATAGAAACTAAATGTGGAATGGAATGCTCAAAACGCACAAACGGTACCAATCTAATGGTCAGGTGTCCACAAACTTTTGCTCATATACTTTATTTTTGCTTTAAAATAATGATAATGGAGCCCATCTCATGATTTCTTACTATTTATAGCTGCAGCTCAAACGGAGGCTTTTACAGTGCTTCAATCTGCCTATTTTGATCAGCGAGGAAAAATCCTGCAATAGGCATAAAATAAAAGTGTTCATTTAAAGAAAAAAATAAGTGCCTGTGTTTTGTAAATGGTGGAGCAGAAACAAGTGGATTTTCGTGAGCTGAAGGTCTAAAAGAGCCTTGAGGAATGAATCCTCATTATTCTGCCTCGGCTTGATGGGGCTCGTTCATCACAAAGACATCATGCAGAAGGGGCAAACTAAGGTTCACTAGATCATAGGTCACTGCTCTGGTAGATGTTTATGCATACTTGCACGCTGCTAGACTCCTCCTGCACTCTGATGTCAACACGAACAAGTTTTTGTTAGAAAACGCATATTTTTCTCTCCATTTTGGCCTTTCGCCCACTTTTTGAGAACGCTTTCCAAAGCGGAGAAATCTGAAAACGGCGTATTCGTGTCGCGCTGGGAAAACGAAGGCCTTTCAAAAAAAAAAAAACTATGACGCGTTTTAAGTTATGTGACACAGTCTGTGTCCATGCTAACAAGTTTTCTTTTGTTAACGCATATTTTTTTCTCCGTTTTGGCCTTCTGTCTACGCTAAGAAGGCGTTTTTTTTTGTCGACGGAAACGTCGCTTTTTGAAAACGCTCTCCAAAGTGGATACATTTCACAACACGGTTTTCGCATCGAAAGGTTTTTAGACAAAACCGCCGATTCAGAATCTTTCTGGATTAGTGTAAACGTGGCCTGAGCGTTCTCCAGAACCATTTTAACTGATATCCAATACATAATTTAACAGTTGCATGATATAACTTTACCCAAACCGGACCATCTTTTTGTTTATTATAGCAAACACGGTTAATTTCCTTGGCGTTAGTTTGGGGCGTAGGTGATACTTGTGTATGTTTACTCCAAAGGGAGGTCGGCCTTAAAGGAATGTCAGCGAGCACATGCAAGAGCATCTGTGTGTGAATGAGTTGGGGGTCAAAGGCTAAATGTCAGGCTTGTAGACACAGCTTCATGAGATCACTGAGGATTTTCACAAACTGCTCAGAAATTTTGAGATGAAAGTAAATGTGGGGAGAGAGAGAGAGAGAGAGAGAGAGAGAGAGAGAGAGAGAGAGAGAGAGAGAGAGAGAGAGGTATTCTTTGATATTTCTGTAGCTGTTTACAGTCATGCTCATAAATCTTATGCAACAGCAGTGAACTAAAGTGAAAAGAAAAAGATGAAGACAGGAACTACCTCTGCATTTACATTACATTAGGGTTGCAGATTGAGCATTGTTACTGTACATGTGTGTAGATCACTGAAATCAGGCTTTTTTCCCCTAACATACTGTATATGCACCACATTCATTTCCATTACATTAAAGGCATTGAAGACGCCCTTACCCAGACCCATTACCACTGAGAAGTTGAAGGTTAGGGGCCTTGCTCAAGGGCTTTAAACTCATGACTTTCTGATCTCCTTCATTCAAATGAGGTTCTACAGCTGTGAAATGAAATATATCTGCAATGTTATATATCCACTATTAATGTGACTTGCAGCTCAGCTGTAAAATCTCTCGCCCGTTTCTCATTTTATGCGAGGACAAATTCCTCATCTGTCGCATAAACAAAACGTGTAAATCACTGAGGTCAAGCATGAGGGATTAGATATGGAATTACATTCTTGCCACAAAGTATCGAACGCAACTTTTTTAAGAAACAAACAAGTAAAAAAAAAGTTCTGTAACTCATTATAGGCATAACATTTTGACCACCTGCCTAATATTGTGTTGGTCCTCTTTCTGCTGCCAAAACAGTTCTGACCTGTCAAGCATCAACAGCATGAACTTCTTCAGCAGTTTGAGCTACAGGAGCTCGTCTGTTGGATCAGACCACACGGACCAGCCTTCGCTCCCCATGTGCATCATTGAGCCACGGCCTCTCATGACCCTGTCACCGGTTCACCACTGTTGCTTTATTGGAGTACTTTTGATAGACACAGACCAGGTCAGGAACATCCAACAAGAGCTGCTGTTTTGGAGATGCTCTGACCCAGTCGTCTAGATGTCACAATTTGTCAAACCTGCTCGAATCCTTACGCTCGCCATTTTCCCTGCTTCTGACATCAACTTTGAGGACAAAATGTTCACTTGCTGCCTAACAAATAAATCCACCACTTACAGGTGCCATGATGAAGAGATAATCAGTGTTATTCCCTCACCATCATGTTATAATGTCAGAATGTTATCTCGTATATCAGGGTGCATTTAATGATAGAGACTACAGGGTCTCTCGTTCTTTCATCATGGACATTAAAACAACATGCTGCACAGCTTTGTGATTGACCACACACACACCCCCACACACACTCTTTACCCAAAAAGGTACCGAAGCATTTGGGATAGCCAGACTGTGTAACAGTTTCTTCAGATCACAAATACATTCATACCTACACTCAGGTGGTAGCTTAGCGGTTAAGTCATTAGATCTTGGATCCAAAGTTCACAAATTCAAATCCACACCAAGTTGCTACTCTGGGCCCCTGAGCAAGGCCCCTAACCCTATACCTGCTCAGTTGTATGAATGAGATAAATGTGTGCCTGCAAGAAGCTTTAAATGTAGCACACACAAACACCTCTGGATCAATGGCTCCAGAAAGCAAAAACTTATTTTTGTAGCGTTTTTATAACTTTTAATGGGCAAGAAAAACCAGCCTCAAACCAGTTATAACTCATACTTCAGACTAAATCAAAACTAATCAGCGCCATTAATCTCATGTGTCAACAACAATACTCTCGATAAAGAATCTGAAATTCCTGTCTCACGCTGTTTTATCAGTCTACAGCAGGAAACAATTAGTGAAATAAATTTTGCAGGTCGGATAAGGAGCTTGGCTGTACAAGGGACATGTGAGGACATATTCCATCCTGGATCCAGTGAACGAAATAAGCACAAGGCAAGACATAAAGAAGCAAAAGATAAGGATAATGTCAGAGGAAAAAATAAAGACAAGGACGGTAATGCTGCGTAGCAAGTTTTCAGTTTAGAATACTTTGGTGTGAGAGATGATATAAAGAGCAGAATCGGATGAGGGGAGACATAAATGGAGAGAGAGACAGAGAGAGCGAGAGAGAGAGAGAGAGAGAGAGAGAGAGAGACTGTCAAACTCGGATCAAGAGTCGGAGACCAGAATACAGTCAGTACGTTTTATTTGCTGTAGTACACAGACAGAAGCTTGAGTAGAAGCTTGAACTGGAAACCGGGTATAATCTGAACATGGGAAGTCCAGGGATGATCAATAGTATGAACTGTAGATTGGACGGTGAGTGAGTGAGAACAGGGGCCTTATAAAGGAGAGTGTAGATTTGAGACAGGTGAAGGTGATTAGTATGAAGGCGAGGCACTGAGAGTGTGCTGAGTGCAGGGAGAGAGGGGGAGGGCGTGTCTGGTGGTTCCCTGACAGAGACAATGACAGAGAGAGGAATGACTAATTGAACCAGACATGCACTTCCTGACGAAACACTTCTACACGTGTCAGGAATGATCCTATAGTGTAAGCGCTAAATGCTGTCGTTTGCAACTGATTAGCAATGCAAATCAACTGACATGACAGAGGGATAAAAATAGAGTTTTTGAAAAAAAAGGGGAAAAAAAACAACAGAAGGAGAAAGTGTGTAAATATTATAATTGTATGTCTTAGTATGCTAATGAGTGTTTACATTTACAGCATTTGGTATTTGAGCGACTCTCTCATTTATTCAACTGAGCAGGGGAGGGTTAAGAGCCTTGCTCAAGGGCCCATCAGTGGCAGCTCTTGGTGGTTGGATTTGAGCCTGTGACATTTCAATCCAAAGTCCAATTCCTTAACCACTGATCTACCACTTCCCTACTCTAAAACGTTTACTCAAGTCATATTGGAAATGGTGGCTTTTAACTGGTAATTGATTAAATTTTGCATTAAGGTATCAATATTTTTGCTCAAGTAGGATTTCCAGGTACTCTTTATGGCGCTGGTTGTTCTCCACATGTGTTGGTTTCAATCCCAGTCCTGTCTCTATGTCAGAACCATCATCTCAGTGGTGGATGAAGTACATAAAAGATGTAGTTGAGTTAAAGTAGAAATACACTCTGTAAAATATGACTCCAGTAAAAGTGTCCCATTTAATCTTTCGATTGAGTAACGATACCAAAGTGTTTCCCTTCAAATGTAGTTACATGTACAAAGTACTATGATTTATTATGGCTATAATGCTCCCATTAGTATTTTTGTCACAAAACTCTTGGTTAATCAACTCAGTTTATGTGAAAAGACTCTGTTACTCTAATATATGTTTAATTTTACCAACAATGAAATGTATCATGTGTTTCTTTTAAAACTACTTAAAAAAAAAAAACAGATTGTGCAAATAAGGTCAGGTTTGAGTCGAGTTCAAGTCAGGAGTTTCTTCCTTAATTTATTGCTCTCAAAATGTTCTGCTTGCTGCTGAACTGAAGCTGAACTGGTCATGGTATGTGCTTTTGCAGTATGATATAGGTTTTCTAAACATCACATTCCACATTTAGTCAGAATTTGTTTTTATAATAACCTTCATTCTTCCTAGTGTGCTTGTGGACATTTGTGTTCATCAGCCACAAGGATGTTAGTGAGGTACTGGTGTAGGTCAGGAGGCAGTGTTCCAATTAATTCCAAAGGTGTTCAGTAGGGGTGAAATCAGAGATCTATAGTAGACCACTCAAGATCTTTCTCTCCATACCATGTAAAGCATATCTTCATGGAGCTCATTTTGTGCACAGGAGTACTGTCATGATGGAACAAGTTTGGGTTTCCAAGTTCAAGTGAACACAAAATTGTATTATAACGCATCTAAAGACGTCCTGTACAATTGTGTGCTTCGAGCTTTGTGGTAACAGTTTGGAGAAGAACAAGATATAACAGGAAAAGTCCATATAGTGTAAGTAGATAAACGACCAAACGGCAATCAAAACAATTTCAAAACAGAGTGTGTGTGCATTTTTATCCATTCATAATAAAAAAGGAATGACTGATTTCACATGTAGTTGAGTAAAAAGTACAATATTTGACCTGGAATGTAGTGAAGTTAAAGTAAAAGTCTCCCATACACGAAAAAGCTATTTAAGTACAGTAACGAATTACATTCACTTCCTTACCATCCACCAAGACGGATTGCTTGTGTGTTTTTTTGTGCATTTTTATTTTCAAGCTGTATTTGAACATTTTCAGACTATTGCCTGATACAGATAGTTTCGCCCCAAGCATTCTCCCACTCCAGCTCTTGCATGGTCTGTATTATACCCCATGCTGAGCAAACACACCTACATCCTGCCTTCAATAAGCGCCAATTACAGTCGGACTGCACTCATTGTCAAAAGGAAGAGATTTCACAGCAGATGAAACAGCCACTTTCTCCACAAACACTCACACAGGATATAACTGTGTGGCAGCTTTGACCTTGTGGTGACATTTGGATCATCTACGAACGTAATAATATTTTTGCAGTACAGGTTTTATTGAAAAAACTTCAGAAAGCAGGAGAGAAGTAGGTGCAGCAATGGTATATCTCATAAAGGTAGCATTAGAAATATGTGTGTGTGTGTGTGTGTGTGTGTGTGTGTGTGTGTGTGTGTGTGTGTGTGTGTGTGTGTGTGTGTGTGTGTGTGTGTGAGAAAGATATGGAGAGGCTTTACCTGAAGTAGAGAAATATTGGCCAAACTCAGTCTGAACAGGTAGTTCCTACAAAGAAGGACAGAATATTAACGCTGTGTGTCTGTGTGGGTGTGTGTGTGTGTGTGTGTGTGTGTGTGTGTGTGTGTGTGTGTGTGTGTGTGTGTGTGTGTGAGAGTGTTACCTTGCTCCAACGATCAGCTGGTTCCTGCTGAGGTCTAAAGCGAGCTGCGAGTAATCACTAACTCCAGGCATTGAGAAAGACGAGAGCCACACACTCAGAGCTGTTTAAAAAGAGAGAGACATATCGAGACTCTCATGTCTTCATCATTATGGGTCACTTATACATGAGTGAGACAAACTGAGAAACAAAAAAGAGAGAGAGAGAGAGAGAGAGAGAGAGAGAGAGAGAGAGAGAGAGAGACAGAGAGAGAGAGAGAGAGAGAGAGAGAGAGAGAGAGAGAAAGAGAGAGGAAGAGAGGAACTTACAGACAGTTAGAGTGATGAAACTGGCTTACCTTCATGAGAAGTTACAGGGTGCAGTTTGACACTGCACTGTTTAGCAGGAGAAGAGACACGGTCGGGGTTAGAGGTCAGGGAATGCTGGGACATAAGGAGTGGACACAGAGCGAGGGAGAGAAGGAGGACAAAAGGTCCAGGAGAATAAATGGATGTCGCCAGCATGGTTACCATGACAACCACACCTCTATCACAAAAAGGGGAGTAACCTGGAGGAGGAGAAAATCAATCATTAGGGAATGATATATATGGTAGAAAAAGAAAGAAAGAAAGAAAGAAAGAAAGAAAGAAAGAAAGAAAGAAAGAAAGAAAGAAAGAAAGAAAGAAAGGAGAAAAGGAGAAAAGGAGAAAGAAAGAAAATAGTAAAGAAGAAACGCGGTGTGTGTGTGTGTGTGTGTGTGTGTGTGTGTGTGTGTGTGTGTGTGTGTGTGTGTGTGTGTGTGTGTGTGTGTGTGTGTGTGTGTGATAGAGAGAGGGATCAATAACTATCTGTAGCAGCAAACTCAGAAAGTTGTCTAAAGGCAATAACTGATATCCAGTGGTGTTTATAAAAACCTTTACACACACACACACACACACACACACACACACACACACACACACACACACACACACACACACACACACACACACTACACTGCTGATCAAACCCTTACCCTGCTCATAATCATCTCATAATCTCTCATGTGACAAAATTATCAAACCATAAACTCAAACAACGTGCACAAATGTGTTTAATCAATCACACACACACACACACACACACACACACACACACACACACACACACACACACACACACACACACACACACTCATGCATCTCTATTGCTCTTTTCTCTGCTCCACTCAATCCTCCCTTGAGCATGTCTAATCCGGCTCAACATCCAAAGGCCCCCTCTGACGTCGCTAACACCCACCGAACACCCTGCTAACACTGCCGCGCTCACACACACCTCCATTCACACAGCGCCTTTCAGCCCCGTGCCAGGCCGATGGAGATGGACGGATGTCAGGCGAAAGCGAGAGAAAGAAAATGAAAGGCGCAGACAGCGTTGATAGACGTCCAGGAAAAAGTCCCCACGTGAGACATTGAGGTTTTGTCTGCATCGATTCGATACGGATGAAAAACCCGCACGAGGGACAAAACAGTGAATTAATGAGGCCACGGATGGACGACCCGCAGGCAGATAGACAGAAAGGCAGACTGATAGATATATCAGTAAAAACAGGCAGGCTTATACATACAGCATACAGTGTTTTATTCTGCTTTTAGCACAGCGAATTACTAAAAAGTACAATGTTTTTTTTTTGTTGCTAAAAGGGGAACTAATGCTATTTTATGCATTCTAAATTACTTTTAAAGTGTTAGATTCTCATGCTAAATATAGCCAAAGTTTCTGGGTTTATATAAGTTTTGGAAGGTTTTTTTTGGTATGGCTCTTCATGACATCATGAAGGGCAGAATTCCTTGTATGGGCACTTCTCACGGACGAACAAGAGCAAGAGCCACACCCACCACCATGTTTCATTCAGTTGGTCATCGGTGGTGAAGCACAGGACTCACTCAAGGGAAGGAGAACTTTGTTCAGTTCTCGTCATATAGACACGTCCTGCTGCGGTAGACGATGCTGCTGTTGTTCTTGATGTTCACATTTAGGCTACGTCTACACTATTCCGTGTGTGTACACGTAAATTAATACTTTAAAAAAGGCGTTTTTTTGTAAAAAAAAAGTTGCTCATCCACACTGAAACGTCTGTAAATGCTTCTGTCTCTGCACCGTCCATGAACAAATCGTAAGACGCTTCGACGGGCGTCATTTACGCCTGGAGTTTATTTACTGTCCGACTCTTTGAAGCGTTGCGGCAACGACTAAAAATGCCCTTTCGAACACCTCTGTTTTCTACACTGCGACGCGAAAACTGCGTTTTTAGATTTATCCATTTTGAAGAGTGTTTCCAAAAAGCTACATTTTTGTTGACTGACAATGCGATCTCAGTGTGGACAAAAAGCCAAAACAAAGAGAAAATTCAGAAAATTTGGATAAAAAGGTATTAGTGTGGACATGGCCTTTGACTCTGGATCCGCTCAGATATGTATGTCTGAATCTGTTAGTAAGCCATAGTTTTTATAATGTTTGATTTAATGTTAATTTAATGTGACTATAAACTTTGAGTTCCTGTTATTTATAGCGATGCCACAGCCCTCAGACGAATCGCTACGCAAAAGCTGCTCGTGCTGCTACTCTTTAGCTCCGCCCACGCCATGCCTTGAGGAGCACTGCTGAAAAGCGTAAAGCTGGATCGTTTTTTAAATAAATCTGATCAAACTAAAGACTTTTCAGAGATATGAAGGCTGCAATACCACTATATAACAAGATTAACATGAGTTGGCACAATCCATGTGTGTTATGACCCCTTTAAACAACACATCAACTCTTTACTCTTTATACTACTGTATAGAGTCTGAGTCAGAAGAGTTATCTGAGTTAGAAGATTGGCGTGTGCTCTAATCCCTTGTCATACGTTATGCACATTTATTGGCCCAAAGATTATATGGTCTTTTTAATTGTTAGTTTTTGGGTGCAAACATTAGCATTGAAAACATATCCCTGCTGTTCCTAATGGTCCACATGTTTCAGTCCTATTAAAACCTAATAAAGATAGAAGACTTGAAAATTAAGTGACGTTAAAAGTGCCGTTAATCCTGTATCTTATCATTAATCCTGCCGTTAATCCTGTATCTTATCATTACAAAATACAAGTGTGTGTGTGTGTGTGTGTGTGTATGTATATATATATATATATATAACTATGCTATACTTACTTTACTATATTATCCTTTTTTTAACCAGAGAAAGGGTTCATTGTTTTTGTGACAAAACCCACAAAGTCTATTAGTTAATCCAATATTCTAATAGCAACATCTGCATATTCCAAACCTAATTCACACCAACCAGAGAATCCAGAATCCAGCATGTGATTTGTGCTAAATAATAACATGACACAGTTCACACCTCCATGTTTAGAAAAATAGGGTTCATTAAATTTTTACAGCTTTTATTTTTCACAAAATTCATAGTTTTTTTCTTTTTCATTGTTGGTTCTATGTCAAAACTTGGAGCATTTTTCTAAGAATTTTAGAAATATTATTTTTTATTTTTTAAATGCATTCACTCATTGGTAATAGCTCTAGCCTGTGTGAGGACAGTCTCTATTGACTTTTATGATATATGATATGCATTATTTTCACACAACAATGTGGTTTGTGTGTTATCTATCTATCTATCTATCTATCTATCTATCTATCTATCTATCTATCTATCTATCTATCTATCTATCTATCTATCTATCTATCTATCTATCTCACATGTTTCATACGTATGTAACAGCAGCTATAACCATACATTCACTAACCTCTCACTGGAGACTCCTTCCACACAGACTTGTCTTCGTATGTAAAACTCCACCATACTGCTTACATGCATTTCTTCGTTCTTATATTTGTAAATCCATGTATTGTCAGGGTTACGCCACATGACTATGTCTCCCACAAGCCATTTTACGTCACGTTACATTCTGAAGCACACTGCCTTGTTCTTAGACGTTGTATTACTCTGTGTCTTTATTTCGTCTTCCCAGGATGATTATAAGTCATGCTATGGTTAGGACTCTCATATTCAAGAGTCTAGTTGTATCATGTTTTATACTTTTATGTTTAAGTTTTTTGTGTTGTGTTTGCACTTGCAATGCATCATGACATAAGTCTCATATCATGCTTAAATTCCACCAAAGAAGTCCCTGTAAATGAGCTGTGACTATATAGAAACAAGTTCGTTATAACAGCCGTGCGACTGTCAGAGCTTGTGAAAATTAATTATACAACTTACGGCCAATCAGATTTGAGGAATTTAACAAAATTGAATACGAAGTGAAGCTATATTCCTGGCTGGAGCTGTCATTACACAGTAATGGCCCATTTTTAATCAGCGTGTGGGATTGAATTTGTGCTTCTCTTACTTTTTGTCTTCTAATGGGCTCTCAGTAATGACAGTGAAGGTGATATACAGCAAAGCGACTACACTTGAAAACCCTTCTGAAGAATCCATCTCTCTGCCAATTCTTTGCCTTAGAGGGGGTTCTTTTGTGAAAGATGAATTTAAATGCTGTTTAAAACGAAGCGTATCGTCCCTGAGACTACACGAATCGCTTCAGAAATGCCTTCGGTGCAAATTTGCTTGGTTTCTCATTGATCAGACAAGTTTTTTTTTTTCTCCTTTACCCCATTATCATTCATGTCCTCAGCACACGCGCATGGACACACTCACTGTCCAGATGATGAGTGTGTGTGCAGCATTTACAGCTGCTACCGCCAAAAGAAATGCACATTTAATGGAAACATTTTAAAAAGCTTGGGGTCCAAAAAGTGTTTGCTAGCCATTTAAAAATAAATACACACACACACACACACACACACACACACACACATACACACAGATGATGTACAACTAAACATCAAAGTAAACGGTGCTCAGCATTGCGTATTGCAAATGGTCAGCGTTTTTACAGGGATGTGTTTTCACACATCTGTCAAAGAAGGTAATCCATTCAAAATTTATACACACACACACACACTCTCGTCAGGAGAGGACTTATACACACGGCAAGCTGTATGCCCACTGTAAACAAGTTATACTAGGGTACACTATCTATATATATATATACAGTACAGACCAAAAGTTTGGACACACATTCTGAAACAACTGAAAAATGTCATATTGTAGGTTCTTCAAAGTAGCCACCTTTTGCTTTGATTACTGCTTTGCACACTCTTGGCATTCTCTTGATGAGCTTCAAGAGGTAGTCACCTGAAATGGTCTTCCAACAGTCTTGAAGGAGTTCCCCGAAAGATGCTTGGCACTTGTTGGCCCTTTTGCCTTTACTCTGTGGTCCAGCTCACCCCTAAACCATCTCGATTGGGTTCAGGTCCGGTGACTGTGGAGGCCAGGTCATCTGGCGCAGCACCCCATCACTCTCCTTCTTGGTCAAATAGCCCTTGATGCCTTCAGTGTGAATCTACAATTTTCATAGTCATGAAAATAAAGAAAACTCTTTGAATGAGAAGGTGTGTCCAAACTTTTGGTCTGTACTATATATATATATATATATATATATATATATATATTATATATATATATATATATATATATATATATATTGGAATTGGGACACCTGACATTTCCAGCCATATGTGATTCTTCTCCAAACTACTACCTAAAGATCAAGGCTTACAATTGTAAAGGACATCTTTTAATTGCGAGATCATGAAACTTTTTCCGTCACTTGAACTAGGTGACTCAAACCTGTTCCAGCATGACTACGCTCCTGTGCACAATGTCAGATCCATGAAGATCTACTTCACATGGTTTGGAGTGGAAGAACTCCTGCTAAAGAGCCCTGACCTCATCATTATTGACCCCGCTGGTATGAAATAGAACGCTGACTGCATCCCAGGCTTCCACAAACATCTTCCCTGAGTTGAGAGTAGTTATTATAACAGCAAATGTGGGCTAAATGTGAAATGGTAAAGATGCCATGTGGTCACATACAGTATACTGTATTATATAATGTAGTAGGTTGCAAAAGTATAATTCAAAGACTATTGACTGCTGGACACACAATTGGAACACACTGGATGCAAAGGGACACACAGGGACACACTGCACACACTGTACACACACTGTGCATCGACATTTCATACATTGTACACACTGCATGGAAATTGCACACACCGTGCACACTGCATAGACACTACACACACACACACTGTGCTCACTGTACATACACTAGTACACGCTGGAACACACTGTACGCAAAGGGGCCCCAAGGGACACACTGTACACAATCAGCACACAGACTGGAATACACATGTATACACACTGGAACATACTGCATGTAGATGCACACTGTACACACAGGGGAACAGCAACAAATTTATGTAAATAACAAAAATATATTAATCGGTTAATTTATAGTGCACAGAGTGCAAATTTGCACATAACGACCTAAAAAACAACACAACATTGCATTTAAAATATATGTTAAAAAAAAAAAAATATATATATATATATATATATATATATATATATATATATATATATATATATATATATCTCACACACTCACACACACACACATACATTCCAATATGAAATCATAAATTACATATCTATGCCTACTTAAATTCCTGATTCACCATTCAATAATGTTACAGCAAACAAATGAGAATCGATACACACTTTTCGTCGCCTGTGGCTGTTTAATGAGTCTCCTTGAAAGCAACAACTAGAACTGAGGGATGAAACCCCTCTAACACTCAAAGCTATTTGTTTAGCTTTTGTGTAAATGTATAGATAGATAGATAGATAGATAGATAGATAGATAGATAGATAGATAGATAGATAGATAGATAGATAGATAGATAGATAGATAGATAGATAGATAGATAGATAGATAGATAGATAGATAGATAGATAGATTTCAACTTGTATCGTTTATCCTTAATAAATACATGTTGGTCTCATTAAAACTTTCACTTTTTACTAACAATTTCTCTCTCTCTCCCTCTCTCTCTCTCTCTCTCTCTCTCTCTCTCTCTCTCTCTCTCTCTCTCTCTCTCTCTCCCACACACACACACACACACACACACACACACACACACACACACACACACACACACACCATTCAATTTAGTGTTTTTTTTCCCTCTTCTTCCTTTTTTGCACCAGCTGAAACTGTTTCATTTATCATCTGTCACACTTTTTCATTTGGACCTGTTCAGTTTGTTCCTCCGCTCATTCTCACAGTCTGCACTTTATCTCCCGTCCTCAGTTTATTATCTCTTTTTGCAGGTAAATCGTTTTGCCTTTTACAGCATCTTTCTCTTAATTTAGCTTCAGTGTGCCTCAATGTCACAACAAACTCTGGTACATTCGTATGGGTAAAGTCGGGTTACAAAGTACAAATAAGAAGTTGAAAAACCAAAAAAAAATTCATTATGCATTACTAAAGAAGCACAAATGTGGTTTCTCTCTCTCTCTCTCTCTCTCTCTCTCTCTCTCTCTCTCTCTCTCTCTCTCTGTGTGTGTGTGTGTGTGTGTGTGTGTGTGTGTGTGTGTGTGTGTGTGTGTGTGTGTGTGTGTGTGTGTGTGTGTGTGTGTGAATGCCTGTTCTGTGTTAGCTGTCCTGATCTCGTTAGCGTGTGAATAAAGCTGTTGATTTGACCGAATGATTGTCTGCCAAAGTTAAACGGCGTGGCTCAAGTCAGAATGTTAAACAGCAGCGCTAAACTGCGCTTCTTTTTCTTTTTCTTCCTTTCTCACTGCTCTCCTCCCTCTGTCTTCACTTCTTCCTCTCTGTCCTCTTCTCCTCCTGTATTCCACACACATCTGTCCTTAAGCCAGCACACTCTGTAACATTAGAATCCTGTCTATACTCAGACCTCCACTCCATGGCAAGTCTCGCGGGAAGTCTGTTTTTCTGACCATCACTGACCATTTGACTTTAGACAATATTAATCATTGATGACTTTAGACAATATTAAAATCAGATTCCAAAACACCAAGCAAAAAAAAAAAAACCATATCTGCTTGGGTATAAGCACTAAGTAGCTTTCTGTATAACTTTCAATGTATAAGCATTATTTAGCCGTCTTTGTCTCTTACCTACAATCATAATGGCACTCAGATATCGATATCAGGCAGTCATATTGAAGGACACAATGCTATATACAGACGGACGGATAGACAGACAGACAGACAGACAGACAGACAGACAGACAGACAGACAGACGGAAAAAAGGAAATTTTCAAACTAGCAGCTGAACCAGCAGCTGAACCCAAATTTGTTTATGAAATAATCAAATCTGTCAAATCTGTACTAGAACTTAGCTAGTACATGATTGCAGAGGAAATTTGCAAACTAGCCGCTAACAAGTCCCTGTGGAATACTAAAAAACATTTTAGTGATCATCACTGACCATTTGACTTGACTCATTGACTTGAATCATGGATCACTTTAGACAATATTAAAATAAGATTTCAAAACAAGCAGAAAAACATATCTGCTTTGGTTAGAGAGCTAACTAGCATTGTCCTCCTGTGGTAACTTTATTTCAATATATAGTGTATGGCCTGTAGGTGTATCTAGCTAATTAATATTACCTCAGAAACTTAGTTTAAAGGTGCATTTTTGACATTACAGCTAGGAAATGCGTGTTGCACAGTACTGTTATACAAATACAACACTGGACTGGACTGGACTGGACTGTTCATTTTTGGTACATTCTAGGTAATGAATTATGGGTATTATCAAATTTATGGTGAAAGTTACTGTTGCTTAAGAATGTTGTTATTGATAATTTACAGAAATACCCCACAGAAGGCCATGCCCCCAAAGCATTCTCCATGCAAGCAGGCTATCCATGTTCAACATCACTCAACATACAATTCAATTACTGTTCAATAGATACAGTTTTACTTGAATAGCGCTTTCAGTATTGGGCACTGAAGGTGTTCACATAGACATCCTAAAGATCCATGAGATTACTGTGGATCTCATTACTGTTAAATGCAAGAACCATGAAGATGGTTTGGGACCTTAAATAATATAAACAGTCTGCAACAATGGCTCAGGACTACCATGATTACCCTGAAAGTTTTGCACTTAAGTGTCCATCAGTGAACAGTTGATCACCTCAGCAGTGATGGAATATGGATAGCCAGCAATGAATGGATATTTGATGCCACACAGATGAGAATGGGTTCCTTTTTGAGTCTGGTTGCTTTCTGGTCCATCTTCCTAATACCATCTCAGCGAGTTTTTACTTGCCACTGTCACTACTGCCTGGATCATTAGGGACTTATTTTCGTAATCTATTTAATTATGTAAAGATGCTTTAAAACAATGTCTGTTGTATAATTTAATTCAATTCAGTTGAATTGTCACAAAGCCACTATACAGAAATAAACAAATTGAAACACACCTCCGTTTTTTTTTCCATATTTATGGAGCCTGATACAGGCAGAGACCAAACGTTTAAAACTTAATTTATCTCTGAACAGACATTTAATTAAATTTATGTAATTTTAATTAGCACATTAAACATAAATGATTAGCATTCCCAAATCAGATTGTATACTGATAGTTCTTTAAAAAAAAAAGGATTTTATTTGAAAATAAAGTTTATCATTTGAGCAGTTAATTGTTTTAAACTCATGGGACGGAAACCTGAGTTAAATACATTAAGTAATATAGTACTCCAGCTCTGATGAAAAAGCTGTTATTGTATTGATGGAAAGAGCTAAGTACATAATTCAGCAATTCAGTATTAAATATAATTGATAATGAAGAATTATTGTTTGATTTTTTTTCCAGAGTGTATTACACACTGGATATGGTTCTTCATCTTCGTCCTACATGCAACAATAGATTAAAAATCTATTTATTTTCAAGTAATATCTAATCGGATCTGAAGGCAGGCACATGTGAAAAGTGGTTTCTAGCATCACCCAGGACCATCAAAGAAATTTAAATGGTATACACCAGAAAAACATTACAAACCATCAACCATTAATGGTTTTGATTACGTAATCTGTTTGTGTACATCATTAGATCGTTATCAGAACAAAAAAAGCAATATAGTAACATATTTGATGTCTAATGTCCTATTGGACCTTACTGGTATACATTAGATACCAGCATGCCATCTATAAGCTTCCCAGTGTGTTCTGTGTCTCTTCTACGGTATCCATTAGACATAGCATGCCCCTAATAGACCAGTAAAGGCCCACTGGTTTATACCATCACAGTTTCCATTACAACCAATACAATTTCCATTAAAGCCATTACAAATTAGATTTTATTCTTTTTTAGCCTTGTAGGGCATTGTTCCAGATCAATGAGAGGCTTATGAGTAGCTAACATTAGATTGATGTATCAGCCATGTTTTCATTCACCTTTATCCTTGAATGATATCCAATTCAATCATAGGTATGATGGTAGCTTAGTGGTTAAAGGCATCTGACTTTGAAACTGATAGTCCTGAGTTCAAATCCCAGCCACACCAAACTGTCACTCCTGAGCCTCTGAGCAATGCCCTTAACCCCACAGCTGCTTAGTTGAATGAATGAGATAAATGTAAGTTGCTCTGGAGAAGGGCATCTGCCTAATGGCATAAATGTAAATGATATATTAAAATGTCCTCACAGATGATCGCCCTCCAATTACACCAATAAGTTTCGCTGGCATAAGTAGGTTCATTCTGTTTGGGTTTGACTTGCTGTTGGGATTATTAGTTAGAAATTAGAGCACATTAGTACACAGTTAATGTGTGTTTCAGATCTGCACCAATGTAAAACACTGTGTTATTTCTGCAGAGTGAGCATGAGCACAGAAGTGTTATCTCCTTACCAACAGAGCATTATCAATGAACGTGTAACTGATGATAATCTTTAAAAAAAAAAAAGGAGACCATGCTTGCAGTCTGTTTTGATAACAGAGAAACTGCGATTGCCTTGAAGCTAATTCATTACATTTCCACACCTATATTCCTATACACAAGTCAAGTCAAGAAGCTTTTTATTGTCATTTCAACCATATGTAGCTGATGCAGTACACAGTGAAATGAGACACAAGTTCTACAGAACCCTGGTCCTACATAAAACAACATAAAGCTACATAACGGAAATCACAGAGCTCCTCGAGGAACAATCAATGTTTTACATAGTGCAGTTTGTGGGGAAGTGGTAGCTCAGTGGTTAAGAATCTGGGTAACTAATCAGAATATCAGGGTTCAATCACCAGATTTGCCAAGCTGTCCACTGTTAGACCCTTGAGCAAGGCCTTAACCCTCTGTGCTCCAGGGGTGCTGTATCATGGCTGACTCCGTGTTCTGCCCCTAGCTTCCTATTACCACTGGAATATGCAAAATAAAAATTGCTGCAATGTAAATGTGACAAATATAAAGCAGCTTTGGTTTTAGATTATCTGTAGTTTCTACAAAGTGTAAGTCATGTGATGGACCTGATTTACACTCCTTGAGTCAGTGAACATTTCAGTCATGGCCAAGATTTTCTACGTTCTCATCCAGAAAATCAGTTAAATCACCAAGTCTTTCACTCCTGGTCATATTCGGTCCTGTCTCCTGCTAAATGATAGGTGAATTGTTAGAAACATGATGTGAATCTTTAAGTCATGGCTGAGATTTGCTTTTCTCTAACAGGGAAGTGGTAGCTCAGTGGTGAACGCTCTGGGTTAATGATCGGAAGGTTGGGGGTTCAAGCCCCCTACCTCACTCTGCTCTAGCTGAATCATAGCTGACACTGTGCTCTGCCAAGCTAGAAGGATAGATGAAGAAAGCGTTTCACTGTGCTATAATGTACATATGACAAATAAAAGCCCTACTCTAATTTACCAAGTCGGTGAATCTTTGTATATTTACTCAGTAACTCCTTTCCAATTCAGCGAATCAGTTAAATAGGTGACTCTTTCAGCCTCTTTCAAGAGTGAATCAATTGAGTCAATAAACCTTCCAGTACCCTCTCATTGAGCAAATCTTTCAATTATAGCCAATATTTGATCCTGCCTCATTTATTTAATTATTCGAAACAACAAATCTTTATGTAATTGAGTTTGATTTTAGTCTGCATTTGCGAATCAGTCAAGTCTGTGACTCTTTTTGTCCTAACTTACAGTTGTTCCTATTACATTCAAAGATTTACCTGAGTCAGTGAAACTTTCAGTTTTAGCCAAGATTCTCTGCACTATTCTTCAGTAAATCAGTTAACTAATGGCTCAGACCTGCTCCTTTCTCATTCAGCAAATCAGTTGAGTCATTCAAGCTTTCGGTCGAGGCGGAAAGTATTTCCGCAACACACTGAGTCAGTGAGTTTATTTTAATCCAGATCGGGGTCAGGCAATCAGAGCTGGACATTATTCCCAGTGACTGGCATGATGTTAAAATAATTCTTCTAAATATGAACCTGTCGTAAATTAAATCAAATACAAAATCATTTTTAAATAAAATATCTTATACAACTGAGGGACTCAGTGAACAAACCTGAACCAAACATCCCAAACACACGACAGGGTTAAACATATAACTAAGCAAAATAATGTGCCTATTATATAACTATTATATACATAATGTGATTTAATTATTAATTTCTAATTTTTCTCTCGGCATCTCCGTTAGGGGGCGCCACAGCGGATCATCCGTCTCCACACCCCCCTGTCCTCTACATCTGCCTGTGTGTGTGTGTATCAATGCATGGAAAAAATATGTGGCTGAAAGTTGCTTTATACTTGTCACATGTACTTTACAGAGCAGTAAAATTCGTTCTTCGGAAGCAGGGGTCATCCATGATAGAGCACCCCTGGGGCACTAAGAGTTGAGGGCTTTGTTCAGGTGTGCCAAGGGTAGCAGCTTAGTGATACCAGGGCTTGAACCCAGATCTTTTACCACTAAGCTACAAGTGCGAGAAATTAGTGTAGGTGGAAGTGGTCATCTTTCAAAATATGCAAAAGTCAGTTAAATGGAAATAAAATAATAATTAAAAAGCTTCTCTCACTCTCTCTGTGCAGTCTGGGACCAACAATCCAGAACGTGGTTCCAGTCCACGGCCCGGTGGTTGTGGAACCCTGAATTACCTGGACTCAAATCCAGGTCTCTAATCTGTCTCTCAGGGTCCATAGGTATTATTCGATAATCGCATGAAGTTCAATGTGATCAATGTGCAAAAGATATTCATTTGCATGTCTTGTTTTTTTTAAACCCTGTCACCAGTCATCTGTTGTTTTTCAATATGATGAATTGTCCTGCTTGTGTATAGGACTTTTTTATTCTTCGATATAAATTGTACATCCATTATGTCATGCATTTCTGCTTGCTTGATGGATAGAGCTATTGAAAGTGACATAATACATAATTCACTTTGCTTGACTAGGACAGGGATTTTTTTTTTTATGCTAGCATATTAAACAACAATAGACTAGACTCTGTATTCCTTTCAAGATATACTCTAGCTTTCTTTACTTTCCCTATTTTCTTTTGTGCACATGTAGAGAGAAAACACTTGCATGAAGAACACAGGTTTAAAGTTGAGCCGTTTTTTTTTGTTTTTTTTACATTATATGATGTAGTATGCTTTTTTGCTTGAGTAATGTGGACAGAGTGAGAACTGACAAAATCAAATATGATCAGGTGTTTCCTTTACAGAGAGAGAGAAAGAGAGAGAGAGCGAGAGAGAGAGAGGGAGAGAGAGAAAATGAATGCCGTGAGACCACATGGACAACACTGATTCATTCTTAAACAGTGTTTCTGTCAATTCAAACACACACACTCACTCACACCATCCAAATGGGCACACACAGGAGAGAACAAAGAGAACCAGACACAATGGGGACGAGTCGAAGACCAATCTACATAAACATAGAGAGTAAAAGATAGAAAAACAAAAAAGACAGAAAAAATAAATGACAGAGAGAGAGAAAGAGAGAGAAGCATATAACTGAGGAAGAATGCAAGGCATCAAAAGAAGCTTCTGAATGATACAAAGAGGTAAAAAGGCGGGAGAGAGACTGAAAGCAGAAAAAAACAGACAGGAGAAAGAAAAGCAGGAGAAAAACTGAACAGATGAGTGAGGAAAAACAAAACAGTGCACTCACCAGCCGAGCATCAGCATGGACTCGTTCCAGTGGACAGCGTCCAGCACACATCAACACCTCTGTGGGGGAGAGGGAGAGAGAGAGGGGGGAGATAGAGTGAGAGAGAGAGAAAGAGAGAGAGAGAGAAAGAGAGAAAGAGAAAAAGATGGTGATATTTTACTCTGCCTTGTGTGTGTGTGTGTGTGTGTGTGTGTGTGTGTGTGTGTGTGTGTGTTGTGTGTGTGTGTGTGTGTGTGTTTACTGAAGCACTAAGTCTCATGAAAGACAAAATGTTAACTTTTTATCGTAGAGGGGGTTAGGTGGCCTGGGGGATTTGTTAATCAATGCACATGAACTCTGTGTGTGTGTGTGTGTGTGTGTGTGTGTGTGTGTGTGTGTGTGTGTGTGTGTGTGTGTGTGTGTGTGTGTGTGTGTAGAGAAAACATATGTTTCTTTTTAAGATTATCTGTTGCTTTAATAATGTTTAAATGGAAGGATTTAAAGCATCAAAGACATTAAACCTCCCTCACTTAAACTCAAAGGACATGCAGTAGCTCCGCCTCCTTCCCTTGAACTGGCAGAATATACACAGAACCAGTGCCTCCTTCTCTTGAAAGGATATGACAGGATATGCACTAAGGCCGTGCCCCCTTATCTGGTACTGTCAGGACATACACCTAAGTCACACCTCTTTATTTGACTGACAGAACATACAAAGAGGCCATGCTCCCTTCCTTTAAACTGTACTGAACTAAAACTCCTTTTTTTTAAATTGACAAGACATACACAGAAGTCATGTCTTCTTCTCTTGAAAGGATATGACAAGATACGCACTAAGGCCATGCCCCCTTTTCTTGAACTGACAGGACGTACACAAAAACCACGCCTTCTTCTCTTTAAATGACAGGACAGGCACAGAGGCCATACCTCCTTCACTTTAACTGGCAGAACATGCACAGAACCCACGTCTCCTTCTCTTGAAAGGATATGACAGGATATGCACTAAGGCCATTCCACCTTCTCTTGAACTGACGGGACATACACAGAAGCCACGCCTCCCTTTTTTGACTGACAGGACAGGGGGCTCTGTGTTTACTGTTGAACAAAAAACATACATGTTTTGCATCTAAGGGGTTAAAATTCTTCTAGCCTTTTCTGGGCACTGCTGGCAGCCAATAAGTATCTGTGTGTGTGTGTGTGTGTGTGTGTGTGTGTGTGTGTGTGTGTGTGTGTGTGTGTGTGTGTGTGTGTGTGTGTGTGTGTGTGTGTGTGTGTGTGTCTTCTCAGTGAGTGAGATCTTTGCTTGCTCATTAGCTAGAAGTACAACTGAAATCCTTGGCTGACCTTGTTTCTTTCTGTCCCTCTCTCTCTTTTACACACACAAGCCTGTCAATCATACACTTAAAAATTCTTAGATTTACAACAGCTTCTACTCATTTAATGTAAGATAATAATATGCTAGAACACACACACACACACACACACACACACACACACACACACACACACACACATACACACACACACACACACACACACACACACACACACACACACAAATTGACATTACAGCTTTGATCTAACCAACACAGAGAGCTCTTTAGCTAACAGTGAGTGTACAGTTTTCTTTTACTATTTGCTTGGGATGCCTCCTGGTTTTCCAGTTTTCTCCAGCCTCCCGAAACATACAACAGAAGGTTACTAGGTTTGAATCAAGTTCCTGTAGCTGATCAATTATATCCAAGCAGCAAGGTAATACAGAACTGCTGCAGGTTTTACCAAGTCAGATTTTAGGGACTTTTTAGGACCTTTGTAAGACCATTAAGAATTAAATTTAAGATCTATATCATGATATAAAACACACACACAAACTCTTTGCTAGCAACTGTAACCAATCCCTAAACAAATTTCTTTCAAGGCAAGCATTGCTTAACTTGCACTTCGCAATAGCTAAAAAATTAAATATAATAAAATCCGTTTTACGCCTGTGGAACAATTAGCGCCAACAACAGAAAGCTGATTGGCTGTTGGTTTCATTTGTAGTCATGATACAGTGAATTACATGGAAACGTACGAACAAAAACAATTTAAAGTGCTGTCATAAGACCTGTTTAAAATCATTTAAGACCTAGAACTAAAAATGTAAGAATTTTTAAGGCCTGAAATCTTTTTACACTTTTAAAGACCCAGCAGAAATCCTGTTATATTATATGTCTATTATAACTGGCAAAGTTGACTAAGTGCTACAGTACACAGTTTCTCTGAAACAATGCTCCATTTCTGCCTATAGACTGCTTTTCTGTATGAACATGAACGAAAGCTGACACAGTCGTCGCCTAACCTTCACCTAGTATTGCCCTAAGGCCAACACCGGAGCCCTGTGGGCTTCAGTATAAACTTTGTGTTGCCTGAAGCTGTTGCTTTTTGGCCATGATGAGGCCTTCACGCAGCCATCCAAAAACATCTGCATTTTCATGTCCTTTAATTAGATGGTCAGAGAGCGTGCTAATCAGAGCTCGCAAGCCACATCTGGAGCAAACTGCACAAGCTCAAATATATTTGTGTGGATTTATTAGCTGTTTTTTTTTTCATTCCACAACAACTGACAAAGGAGAAGAAATTGATTTGGTCACTGATACTGTACAAGGACATTTACAAGACACTGGACATCGTGAGAAAAGGTCAGTAAAAACAGTGCGCAAAAGTCCTTACGCTTTTTCATGAACCATTTATAGAAATTGCATAAAAACACATGATTTGCCTGAATTTCAAATCCCCAGTAATGGAAACTGTAAAACTCATGGTCATTTTATGATCTAGTCTCTGCTAAAGGGGGAGGGTGGCCCAGTTGTGGCTGCAGTGAAAGGAGATTTGTTGAATTGTGTTCATTGGTTTTCTTGCTGTAGTAATGACATTCATTCTCGCTGTATAAAATTCCTTACTGTTATACTGCGTTTCTCTATAATACTGATGGTTTATGTAGCTGTGGCATCATAACGATGATATTAGGAGGTGCATCGATTCAGGCAGGACACCACTGAAAGCCTGTGTGTGAAATGAATGGCTTGCCACTGATCCTGAGAGATACCACGGGACAGAACATAACCTCAAATTTGAATTAACTGACAGCCAAGAAGCGATAGCAAGCATCTCATTTCAGCACACATTTATATCACACTTTATTCTGTATCCTGTCTGTCTTGTACTTCTTTACATGTTCTTTACAAGAATTCGACAGCGCATGTAGGACGTTATGGAGACAAGGTGCGGGAGGTGAGATTGAGATGGTTGGAGCCGCCGGGAAGGAGGAAAGGCCAAGGAGGAGGTTTATAGATGTAGTGAGGGAAGACATGCAGGTAGTTGGTTTGAAAGAGGCAGATGTAGAGGACAGGGGTGGTATGGAGACGGATGATCTGGTGTGGCGCCCCCTAATGGGAGAAGTCGAAAGAGGTAGAAGAAGAAGAAGAAGTCTTCGGCACTCTACTTAGTCCCTTTATTTCATTCTGGCCCCCTTTATGAGTGAGTTTGAGTGAATATATGTGTGCACCGTATCCACCACGTCTCCGAACACCTCGTGTAAAATATTTTAGCAATAAAAATGAATTTGTTCATGCAGTCACCCTTCTGAATATGAATTTAGCATTGACTTAAATATACACCCTAGAAAAAGATAGCATAAAAGTATAAAATAATAGGATTTGCACATAAAACTCTGCATGCAGCCTAATTAATTGTCAGGCTTTGTATCAAAAGCATTAATTCAGAACTGTGTTAGAACGTTTCAAGTTGAATTCCACTGCATTTATCATGACATTTTCATCAAAACGGTTTAATTAGAGCTTTAGCTTTTAACTTTTTTTGCCAAATCAAGTGACGTTTATCTCAAAGGTATACGAGAAGGAGTGTGTGGAAACATAATTATGAACAGACCCAAGAAATAAAAATTTTTATGTATGAAATGAAAGAAATAAAATAAATAACGTAAACTGCCTTCCGTGTTGCTCCCTCCCTGCTTTTACAAACTCTAGGTAAGTTTAAGGCAATATGTTACAGTTTTCAGTGTGTGTGTGTTTGTGTGTGTGTGTGTGTGTGTGTGTGTGTGTGTGTGTGTGTGTGTGTGTGTGTGTGTGTGTATAAAACTACTGTGAGAGTGAGACATACAGAAAAGTTCTTCTCGGTGAACAGATTTGCGAGCTGTCAATCAGAGATTCTCGAAGAACACACAAGACTCTTTGGCTTGGGTCACATGGCGGGTCTGATACAGTGCGTCTCCCCGAGTGGCGCGTAATCGCACGGGAAAGGTGGAAAGAAACATATTTGGCAGAGTAAACAGGTTTGTTTTAGGAACTGTGAAAAACACCGAGGAGCATGTGGAACATTCACACAGAGGTGAGCTTCACTCCGCACAGCTCGCTCGCTGTCTCGTTTTTCACGTCTCACATCGCACATTTCCAAAGAATTATGGAGTGTACGAAGACTGGAAATCGGCCAATAAATTTAAAATGCAATAATTTTTTTTTGGTATTTCATAGAAATAAATTGGAATGTAATCTTTTCATGCAATCTTCTTCGATCACATCATCCAGATAACACACATCTATTTCAGCTTTCCTCATACCATTCTGCTTTATCTAACCGTGCAACCAAACAGCCCCAAGGCACTACAAAGCCAAATAATAAAAGGAGGATGTCTTTTCCTCTTAGAAAAATAAGAAGAGAGAATGAAAGAAGCCCTGGTCTGCTCTCAAGCTGGAAATAAGACGAGCATAAGAGCATCCAAGGCTGTATTACAGAGCAGAGACAAGCTACAATCATCCCTCAAACTCCTGTGTTCATGTTTCATCATTATCTCTTTCTTTGAGCTTTTGTTACCGCCTGCTTTAAGAGCAAGCTGACTAACGCTGCTACCTGAAGTGGAACACAATACCACTGTCCATATCTGTATCTGTTTAGGTCTTTTTATTAGAATCCTGTTTGCACAGATATTATTTTTTCAGATCTACCCGAAACAATATCCAAGAAATATATATAAAAAAAATAGATAGATAGATAGATAGATAGATAGATAGATAGATAGATAGATAGATAGATAGATAGATAGATAGATAGATAGATAGATAGATAGATGGATGGGTGAATGAATGGATGAGTGGATGAGTGGTGAACTGACAGATCTATCTATCTATCTATCTATCTATCTATCTATCTATCTATTTATCTATCTATCTATCTATCTATCTATCTATCTATCTATCTATCTATCTATCTATCTATCTATCTATCTGTCATTTTGATCACCATTAAGATAACCTTTATAATCAAATGAGAAATATTTAGATAGATAGATAGATAGATAGATAGATAGATAGATAGATAGATAGATAGATAGATAGATAGATAGATAGATAGATAGATAGATGGGTGGATGGGTGGATGAGTGGTGAACTGACAGATCTATCTATCTATCTATCTATCTATCTATCTATCTATCTATCTATCTATCTATCTGTCTGTCTGTCTGTCTGTCTGTATGTCTGTCCATCCGTCCAGCCATCCATCCAAATATTCTACATTTGATTATAAAGGTTATCTTCATGATGATCACAATGACCGACAGATAGACAGACAGACAGACAGATAGATAGATAGATAGGTGAAAAGAATGGGTATTTACAAACTAAAATATTCAGCATTTGATTATCATGGTTATGTTCATGATAATGAAAATGTTAGATAGACAGACTGATCTATTTATCTGCAAACTAAAACATTTTACATTTACATGAAACATTACACATATTTACTTTTTTGTTACTGTACAAATCTCTCCAACCTTGTTTTTAGACTCGTGTCTATTTTTGACTCTACAAAGTTCTTCTGTAAGTCTGCTATGAATAAGGGTGTCTGCTAAATGCTATAAATGTAACTCTAAATGTACCTGTAAATGTTTACATGCTATTGACTTTACTATGCTGACGTTGCAGACTAAATTGACAACAGAAATCTTTGTGTGACCTAAAAAAGTGCCTAGTTGAGCAAAGAAAAACGATTCAACCACACTCACAGCATGGAGTCACAGTCCTGCGAGACGGGTAGATGGAGGAGATCATATGAACCAGTGACCCTGCCATGGCAGAAAGTAAGAGTGGTGAGTGACACTTACTGAGCAGCAACACAGGCCAGGCTTGTAGATTGAAATATAGATAATTAATTAGACTTTGCTAATTACCTCGGCTAACAAGGGAATACCAGCTTCAAGCTAGCAGGCACCACTTTGTTATAGAGTTTCACTGGAGCAAGCCACTTACAATGTATAAAAATACATCCACTGAGACAAAAAGAGGACATTACCAAACAAATCTATTAGTGGAATATGGTGATACATGTCTGCAAATGGATCATTTTAGGCATAAAACTCAACACTTATCTAAACTTTTTTCTTTTTAACAGCCAAAGACAGCATCAAAGTTCTGACATTGTCTGGACCAAAATCTCAGTATGGGCCGGTAATACACACATCTAACAGAATAACAGCCCAGCATGGCATGTGGGGTTAATTTAGGCGGTTAGATTGTTTCATATTGATTAGCATAAATAGATTGCTAGTGGTGCAACAACAATACAGTTTATAATGAGCTGCCACAATTATGCCATGGGCTTAGTTTGATTTGCAAAACACTTTTGGCACATAACCAGACTCATCAGACTGTTTCAGGAACATTTCTCAGGGGGATATCCTAATTTACGATTCTTTAACCCCTCCTCTTTCTGATAAATGTTTTCAGAGACATTGGGAATGTGCATGCTAGGTAATCTAAGTAGTAATCAGTGCAGATTGGACATTTAACCAAATGACTATATATGGACGCATGTTGTACTCGAACGTTGTTTCCAAGAAGATTTCACATTTGTCTTATAAGCCAGACCACCAGAGAGCCTGATATATTCGCTGGTATGTTTCATCAATAAACACAGCCAAGAACCGCCTGCTTCTTGCAGATTGTTGGCAAACATGAAGGATAATGTGTTCTCTCACCAATAAGTGCCTAAATACAACTCTTGAAAAAACTCTGGCTGATGAAACTCCATCAAAGTTTTCTAATCAAGATGTGACTCCATCGTGCTGGGAAAGGCTTGTAGTAATGCAGTGTTTTCCTGTTCTGACCTGGCCCACAATAGTGTGTGTGTGTGTGTGTGTGTGTGTGTGTGTGTGTGTGGTGTGTGTGTGTGTGTGTGTGTGTGTGTGTACACAGAAGACTCCAAGGGTCATATAAGTCAACATTCTAAAGTTTGTTTCTAGAATGTTCCTTACAATGTAGATGGATCCTAATGTAGCATTTAGTACTTTGGATTTCATAACTTTTCTACAGATGTGATGTAAGAACAAACATCCCTCATTTCCCAGAAGTCCAGGGAGTCTGCTGTATATTGGCAGCTGCTGCTTGACAATTACAAACAATTTCAATGGAATCGAGAGATATCAGATAATTAATAATAATAGGTAGAGGTCGATGGATTTGTCGGTTTTGCAGATTAATCGGCATCGATAATTGATTGTTGGAGATATCGGCTATCAGAAAAAAATCCATACTGATAGTTTTTCCGGGTAGCATCCGTTGCTGGAACGGCTGAGAAAGTCTGTTGTCAATAGAAAAGTGGCCATTAAAGGTAAATCACTGACAACACATGCTGTTTGTTGCACAGCTGTGTGGGCACAGTGCACAGAGAGCACTATACAATATTCATTAATTAACATTTATTATTTATATAGTTATATTTTTATATAATTTATATATTTATATTTATTTCATGTAGCACATTTTTTGGATTCAGTACTTTTTTTTATTTTTGTAACAAAGTTAATACTTTATTACTTTATTTAAAAGTTTATTTAAAAGACAGGAGGTGGAGCTGAAGGTAGCATACCTGAAGATGCCGAGATTTTAATTGAGTAACAACGATGGACATGATTAGAAACACCGCATTAGGGACAGCATATATAGGACGTTTTGGCGACAAAGTGAGAGAGGCCCGATTGAGATGGTTTGGACATATGCAGAGGAGGGACATGGGGTATATCTGTAGGAGAATGCTGAGGATGAAGCCACCAGGAAGGAGGAAAAGAGAAAGACCAAGGAGGAGGTTTTAATTATGTGGTGAAGGAAGACGTGCAGATAGTTTGTTGGAAAGAGGCAGATGTAGAGGACAGAGTAGTATGAAGACGGATGATCTGCTGTGGCGACCCCTAATAGGAGCAGCCAAAAGAAGAAAAAAAAGAAAGTTCTGTACTATTTTACATGCAGCAATTTTTTTTATACAGTATAAATTTTAAAAACTATCGGTTGATTTATCGGTTATCGGCATGTCCAACCTAGATATCGGAATCAGTAAAATCCACTATCGGGTAAACCTCTAATAAAAGGTGTGTTTGGAAAGAGCGAGTCACAAAGCATAGCAAGAGACTGGTAGAGAAAAAGTCTATGCTAATTCCTGCTACAACAGTTAGTATGAGTTTTCTCTCTGAGGTGGGCTTTACAGGTGACCTCTTTCTGTCTTCATCTATCAGTTCAGTGTACCACTGTAGTGTCCTGCACTGCTGTGGCAGAGTGTCCAAAAAAATTTAAATACAAAATATCACAGACTACATTTAGGTGGATCACTGCTTATAGGTTCCAGCTGGGTGGGATGGCTGTAATGATTTTCAACATGGTCTAAGTTCAAGGTAGAAGTACAGTACATTGTCATTTTAGCAACATAGAACCTTAGCATACTATTCTACCAACTGGTTTCAGAGAAATGTTGACCTTCTTCTTGCGCATGTACTGTATTTAAATTTATGGCATTTGGCAGATGCCCTTATCCAGAGCAAATTTTTAATTCATTTATGCAACTGAGAAGTTAAGGGCCTTGCTCAAGGGTTCCCCCAATGGCAGCTTGCTAGTTCTGGACTTGAACATCAACACTTCAAAATACTCCCACTTCACTACCATTACCATTTCGTTATTTCTAGTGCCCCAGAGCAAAAAAATAACCTTAATGGTTAGCTAGCTAGTTAGTTTATCAGTATCTAGCTAGCAATGTGAAAGAATGTAAATTCCAAGAGACTAGCTAGTTACCAAGCAGAATTTTTACTTGCTATAAAACTTAAACCCACAAAATGACTAAATACATAGTTATTGTTTTTTTACATTACCTTTTATTCACAAACACTGGAAGCTAACCATTTATTTTGAATCAATTCAAGTTTATTTGTGTAGCCCTTGTAACACTGCACATTGTCCCAAAGCAGAATTATAGAAGTAAAACAAAGTTTATCTCTAATGAGTGAGTCAGTGGCAACAATGGCAAGGAAAAACTCCCTGAGATAGTATGAGGAAGAAACCTTGAGAGAAACCAGACTCAGAAAAGACCTAAGCTAAGCTACAAAAAGCAAAGGAAAAAAACAAGCGTTTGTTTTATTACTTCTCTCATTCAACTTTCAGTCAAAAAGTTGCTAAAATGACGTTAAAAATAAAGTTCTCGCCTGGTTTAGAATGCAAAAGAAAGAAGGTACTGTATGTGTCCTAGACATAAACTGTTCTGTCATTCAAAGTAAAACATTGCACAAACTGCTTTCCCATAATAAATTGAATCTCAGTGTGGAATCAATGTTCCAGTTTCACTAAAAGACATGTCCTGGTGTCACTTAGAGCATGTCCGAGCAACAGAATGAGATGCCAGTCTTCATCTGCAAAAAAAACCTGACAGGGAAAAAAAAAAAAACAGGAGCGAGATGGCCAGGCTGACCCAGCAGGCAGCAGTAAACATGATGGCAATTACACGCTTACATCCTTCACCACACATCATTAAAATACGACACGGATGCAGTGGAGCGCAGGACAGGAGCAGCCTGGCATTATGGCATTCCGCTAACCTTTCGAGCCTTAAGTCGCAACTTAATTCATCTTTCTCAGGAGCAATGTGCTTCAGACGCCGAGGCCCAGAGATGCGTGGGTGGCGAGGGTGAAGGGTGACGTGTGTGAGTTTTATAGCAAATAAGAAAATGGTGTAAATGCAATGAGATTTCCATGCACCTGACATGGGTCTAGCAAAATTTTCAAAACAGTTGCCATTTTTCATATCAATTTGTTTAGATGATCTCATGTTGTTCTTCATTGGTGACTCAATACCAATTCAAAACAAAATTCAAAGGAGGAAAGTAATGAGGAAACCAACACACACCAATTTTAACTCTCAAGGGTACCAGAGGTACCAGTAGGTTAAAAGTTGACCGAAAGTGGATTTTGCTGACACCGATAGCTAGGTTGGATCATATTTGCCAGTTTAATCCACCAAAAAAAACAAACAATCATAACACTCTATGTAAAATATTACTGAACATTAATTATAAAAATGACAAATTTAAAACAGTACTAAATCATGAAAATGTGCTAAATGAAAATGAAATAAATATCTCTACATATTTATTAATAAATATTATTGTATAATTAATAAATTACAATTGATAAATATAATATAGTTTCATATGTAAAAACAAACAACACAGTAAATCGCCTCTAGAGGCCGCTCTTCTAATGACAGCGGACTGGAAGCCGGAAAAACTATCGATATGGATTTTTGCTCATAGCCGATAGTTTTAGCAATGAAATATCAGTGGCAATTGAATGGGATAAAACTGGTTAAATGGTCAACCACTAGAGTAGGATTCCATGAATTTTCTAGGTCGTCATAATATGATTTTTATGTCACTTTTATATATAAATATGCTTATCTTTAGCATAAAAATTTTAATAACATTTATCATTTTCAGTACATAGGACTATAATTACCATTTAAAGGTCTGACATATACCTTCGTAGGTAAAAGATATAGTATATAAAAAAGTAGACTCTTTGGCTTACCACATCACTGGCAAAGGAAAGTCATGTTTAGTATTGAAATTGAAACAACCCACCAATTTAATTAAAGTCTCAGATGACTGACTACCAGGATAAAGTTGGTCTAAAGGTGCACTGGGTAGTATTTAGGTTTCTGTGGTTATAAGGATGTTCAGCAGGCAGCGCTGCAGTCTCACAGCTTCAGAGTCAGTGGTTCAATCCTGAGCTTTCTGTGTATAAGTCCACCAGGTTTTCTGATTTCCCTGACCTACTAAAACATGCCGAATGGTGGACTGACGACAATAAACTGCCAAAAAGTGTGCATGTGAACCCACATGGTATCCTGCGATGGACTGGTCACATTTGTAAGGCCCTTATCCAGAGCAATTTATACTGTGCAGCAAACAACTAACATAAATGCTGTGTAACAAACTGCATCCTAAACATTCAACTAGATTAAAAAAGGGAAAGAAAAGGAAAAAAAACATCTGTCTTTATGTACAGGTGGTCCGTATGAATGAGCGCAGTCATCTAAGGGTATGCGCGTTCATTACAGCCGGCTTTGATCAGATCGCGTTAAGGGTTCGGGTTCATTTCCTAGAAAAAATATGTGCAAGCTGAGACAACTAATTCAATCAAATATACGTGGAGGAAGAGAGGAAACACAAATGAACATGCTACAATGCACACAGATGTGCTGCCATGCCAAAACACACAAACACACACACTCACACACATTCACTGCTTTAACATATGCCATGGAAAAACATGTCTATGTGTTTATTGTAAAACATTGCAGGGTTTCCAGTCCACTCAATACTCACCTTGTTCCTCACACACTATCCCTCTCTCTCTCTCTCTCTCTCTCTCTCTCTCTCTCTCTCTCTCTCTCTCTCTCTCTCTCTCTCACTCTCTATACACACTTTAGAATTTACTGTAAAAACATTTAGCTTAACTCATACTCAGCACTCTCTTACACACACACACACACACACACACACACACACACACACGTTTTTTTCTTAGCTCTTAAGTAAATCACTGTATTAGAGCTACACACTACTCTGTGAAGGAGGCATGGCTTTGACGCATGTCACTCACAGAGATGTGGGCGTGGCCTCTGAGATGGAGTGAATGTTATGAAAAGGTCAACTGTGGCTCACCACTCCTAACCCCTCCACACGTTTTACCTTTTTCGTAAGAAGAACACCATTACCATGAATAAGCTTCTCCACTTCCTGACCGCAGACCCTAAATGGGTCTCTCTCTCTCTCTCTTAAACACACACACACAAAGCCGCTAGTGTGCTACTGAATGTGAAGTGACCAGTGAAGTTAGAATGAGGAGCTCTGTAGCCTTGACCACCATAGCTATCCATATTGTCATGTCGGAAAATGAATCCATGATCCCAACAACCTGAAAAGTGTATTGCGAGTGGGAAACCGGCTTTTTTTTTTGGACCGGTGCATAATTGGGTCAATACCAGACTACCGACAAGCTTCAGGATAATCGATACTGTTATCGATACTTGTGTAGTTTTAACTTTAGTTTAATGGTGAATTAGAAGACGCTGCCTGTCAATTTTCCACTCCTGAATGATGTCATCACATGGCCAACGTTTGCTCGACGTACTTGTGATATGCGTACGCATGAGCGGTGTGTGTTCGTGCTGTCAGTCGTGGCAGCAACGTTGAAACGTTTCGAAAGTCGCAAAACAAGGCGACACCAGTGTCAGCAGCGGTGTAATAGTGAACAAAGGAGGCAATGCTAGTAATATAATGTAACAATTACAAACAAAACACCGTATCTACCTCAAGCAATGCGCTGTATTTACTATGTCTCTATCATCTCCAACTCAGACTCTCCTGCCTCAGCCTATAGAGAAGGTAACATTTATTATAAAATAAGTCTTTGGTTGGTACTAGTCGTCTTTTGGGACACCACATTGGTTTTAAAATGTAAATCTAAATATGAATAACCCCACAGGAACCGCTAAGCTAGAAAAGGTTTCAGGTTCATCTTTGGGGAAAGAGACACGATCTCTTTGAGACACCCAGGAGCAGCCCATTCTCCAAAACGATGCGTGGGAAGATGAATCCTGAAAAAAATGGCAGCATGTCGTAGGGCTGTTACTAAATTAATAGTGAAAGATTTATTGAATACAGTGGAGTCAAGTAGGTTCAGGTATAGTAGGCAATAGATAAGTTAGCCTAATTGCTAGAGATTCCAGAATTCACTATTACATTCTGCTGGGCTTCTTTACACATGCTGTTTAAACATGTTGTTCTGTGGTGTGCTGAGGAAATCTCTCGCTCTCTTTCTCTTATTTTAAAAATGTGCTTTGTTGTGTGCCTTTTTTCTGTTTGCTTAGATGCATTTGTAGTCTGCAGTACTAAAGTTCAGCAGTAATAATATAACCTGATTACATCATGTTGGACCAAATTATAGAGAGTAGTATTGATAACGTTATGATAACAGCCAAATGTTTACATGGACTGTATTTATTCATGATTTGCATATGGATAATCCATTTTGCACAACCTGCTGTACTGTACTAGTTGACGCTATCCCCTTTATGCACTAAATGTTGCACATGTGCACTTTGTGTTGTTAGTTTAGAGTTCTGTGTAGTTCTGTGTTCATTGTGTTCCTTTAGTTCATTTATGTTGTTTGCTGTAGCACCTTGGTCCGGGGGAAAAGTTTCGTTTTACAGTGTACTGAACTGTATATGGTGGAAATGACAATAAAGTTGACTTGAACTTGAACTTGAGTACCAGTATCAATAAGCAGTATCGTTATCGGGACCAGTATCGACAAAATGTAAACACTACCCATTTGTAATTATTGGTGTTCTACATTCATTTGGACACTAGTTTGGACATTGCAGTGCACAGTAGGAGTTCAATATTTTGCTAAATGTCTAAAGTTTAACCAATCACTAAAAAGTGAAGTGGAGTAGTGTTTAGACTCTAAACACTACTCCACTTCACTTTTTAGTGATTGGTTATACAAACGCTCCACACTTTACAAACATTTACTTTACAAACATTTGCGGATACAAACAAACCTGTGCTCAAAATGAAATTTGTTTAAAATTTGTTCGTAGTCGGAAAAAAAGCCGCCTCAAGCTAGTCGTCAACCGTAACGAGTCTACACAATGGGCGAGTAAATTTTTGTTAGCAATTTTTCTTATTTTTTTATTACTTAATTCAACATGTTGTATACAGTATTGCGATTATTCCGATTTGTTTTAGTATATTTTATTGTTTATTTGATAGTATTTATAGCTCTTCCATCATCAGGAGATATGTGTAGTGAATAACAAACACAGTAACCGCTTAGGAACAAATTCATGGTACGAACAGTCGTTCAATGTTTTTTTCTCACCAAATGTAGTGAAAGCAGAGTTTCTTGTGACTAGAGCTCAAAATTTCTATAACGCTGCACCTTTAAAACTTCAATTTTGCAATATGTTACCATGCCATTTTTAGCCATGAGTGGATGATGATGATGATGATGATGATGATGATGATGATGATAATTTAAAGGTGCTTTCTTTCGGAGGTGTAAACACAGCCTGACTATGGAACTGATTAATGATGAATATACATGGCCTGCACTCAGGGAGGTTTACATGTAGCAGCAAGTCGTCCCAAATAGATGTGGGATTGATTTGTAATTTAACCACCATTACCACCAAAACATTAGTCATGCTCTCGAGTTCTTCACACACACTTTTCCCCTCGAAGTGTGTTGCTTTATTGCGTTCCTGTCTAAGCGATGATGAATGACATTACAGTAAGAGGGCAGCGTTGGGGTAAAAAAAAAACCCACATAGTTCATTAGTGCACTGAGAACAGACATCTGCTGGAAGTTTTACACACTTTCTATTCTAAACTTGGACACAGCAGCCTGTGTGGTACTCTGGAAACATTTTAACAGATTTTTCTGGGTCTACTTTGATTAGACTGTAATAATACAGTAAAACACAGTCTTTTATGGCGTTTGAGAGACACCCTCAAGCTCCTTTTGTTTCATTGCAAAAAACTCAGTCATTTAATAGTATAAAGATATACAAAGCAAATATATAAATGTACAGATTTTCAGCATATTTTGTTTGAAAAATGCTTTTTAGCATGAATAACAGCTTTACATATGGATATACATATGTAATACATATTATATATTATAGATAGTTATATTTATATATTTTCATGCCACACATGGGATCAATAAAGTATTTTGATTTACACTCTCTCACTCTCTTATCCTTTGCTATGCCTCTTGTACAACTTGCCAAAGTTGTTCTTCACCAGTTGGAGATTACTTTCTTGCAATCCAGATCATCCTAGGGCAGGTCAATAGGATTTAGGTGTGGTGAATTTCCATGATAGATATCACTCCAGATGACTGTTTGCTCTCTAAATAACTCTTACAGAGCTCAGACGTACGCTTCGGATCTTTGTCTTGTTGTATAGTGAAGTCGGTATCCAATGAGCCGCAGTCAAGATGCAATTGTATGGTGTTGAAGTCTGGAATAATGAAATATGTCTCCAGCCTTCCCTGCTAGAATAAGTCTCCAGCCTCCAAAAAAACAAACCCAAACCATTAAGCTTCTACCTCCATGTTTGACTTATGTTTGGGGTATGAGGCAGTCTAATCACATCTTCTCTCCTGTTCTCTATCTTACACAAGTTCTTGTTTTTGCCTACCAAATTTGTTGTATAGAAACAAAAGAAGCATGCATGTGTCTCATAAATAATAAGATATTAGGTGTTTCCAAACTTTTGACAGCCACTGCATTATTTTATCATGCTAAGTTATTAAAAAAAAATATCTCAGTAAGTGCAACCGGTTCAATTCAAACCGGCGATAAACCCGGAAACTAAGACGCGTCACCAATATTTCATTCACATAACTTGTTTTTTTTTTTCGTGGTGACCTGCTGATCCTGTCACCATGTAATTTACAACTCGTGAAGGGTAGTGCGTAAACTCAGCATGGTATTTATTATAGCTAATCCAAAAATCACTGTTGGAGTTCGTACTGGGGGTCAGAACACAAGCAGACAGCAGCAAACCAGATTAATCCGTAATCAACACACGAACATGGGGCTTGAAACAAAGCTCGGCACAGAGTATGATAAGACCTTGCAAGGAGGAAGAGAAACAACAAGGTATATGAAGAATAGAACTAATCATAGACTGGGGAGTGCGTGAGTCCATTAAATGTGCACACAGTAAGAGGAATTAATGCCTGAGATGAGAAGATGAACACAGTAAACACAGGAGCTTAAAGCAAAAACAAATGGCTATAACATTACAAAAGCATGTGACAGACAAATACCCCACTGTTTTTTTTCTTCTTCACCACAGCTACAGCGGATCATCCGTCTCCACACCCCCCTGTCCTCTACATCTGCCTCTTTCAAACCAACTACCTGCATGTCTTCTCTCACCACATCCATAAACCTCCTACTTGGTTTTCCTCTTTTCCTCCTTCCTGGTGGCTCCATCCTCAGCATTCTCCTACCGATATACCCCATGTCCCTCCTCTGCACATGTCCAAATCATCTCAATCTCATCTCCCTCACTTTGTCTCCAAAACGTCCTACATGCGCTGTCCCTCTAATAACCTCACTGTTCATATTGTAAATTGTAGCAGTTTTTATTGCATAATATTTTATTTCAAAAATGTTTTTAATTAATTAAAAGGTCATTGTGTAAGATTTTTTAAAGGAGTTAATTAGTTAGTTAGATTTTGAAAAATTGAATCATATTTTATTCGCTCCACTTTTCCACCCACATACATAAAGCCCTCCTAAACTACAGTTACCATTATCACTAATAGTGTGCAGGACTTTAACTAATTTCCCATCAGACACCACAGCCTTTAAAAATGGCCACCCTGAATGATATGTCTCCCAACACACACTTTACAATCACACTCATACTGATTGGTCACACCTGTTTCCACTCACACTTTCCCTCACAGTTTAAAAGTACTTGGATAATATTTTATTTATTTATTTTTTCAATTTTAGGTATGATGCAATAAAGTAACAAATCCAAAATAATTTCTCAGAACAATCCTGTGGTCCAAAGGGTTAGACTTCTGATCGAAAAAAACACCAAATAGCCACTGTTTGGCCCTTGAGCAAGGCCCTTGACTCTCATGTAACTTAGTCTAGATAAGGGTGTCTGCCAAATACCATAAATGTAAAAAAAGTCTATTTCTTTGATTTCCCACAAACTTTAGTTCCTACCTGCAATTAGTAGGTATTTGAAGTGGAGTGAAAAGCGTATCTTATCTTCTCCTGACATACAAAACTCTCATTAAAGGTTTATATAAAGAAAAAAAAAAGTTTGCTAGAAATTAGCAAAGATCTTCAAGAGTGTACATAGCTAGTACAATAATGTAAGTAAAAGCTCGTTGGTTAAGGCTCTGTGTTACAGATTGTAAGGTCGGGGGTTCCAACCGGAGTACTGCCAAGATGCCGCTTAAGCTGCCACGGCCCTTAACCCTCTTTGCCTTACGGATGCTGTACCAAAGCTGCTCCTGAGCTCTGACACCAGTTTTCCAACAAGCTGGTATAAAAATACTTTTTTTTCCTCACAAAAGTGATGTCTATAAAATGACAAGTGAGAGATGAGCAGCTTGAGTGAATGCAGAGTCAATCTATATAATACTCTAAACAAAACACTGAATGCTAAACAATTTATGCTGACCCAGCATCCTACGAAGCTAACTCCACACCACTAAAAATTCATCCTCGTCCACTGTTTAATCATGAATTACTTTTTTTTTTCTCAGAGGAAAAAAGTGCCCCATTGTTTTTCTTTTTCAGATCTAATCCCGTATTTAACACAGAGTGTATAATAACCACCACACCTCCGATTACGAACGAGCTCTGTAGTGTCGGATTAGCACATGAAAAGCAACGCCAGCAACAACCTGAACCAGGAGCGAGTGTGGATGTGTGAATATTCATGACCTCATGAGGTGAATTTTTGCACTCGGGGCAATATTAGGCCCGGACCACATCAGTAGGATAAGTGTGAAGAGTGATGTGACTTCTGGCTAGCAAATAGCGTTCTATAAAGATTAGCATGACTGATTCATGTTTTAATTTCTCAAGGAATAAATGTAAGAACCTAAGACAGGAGGTGTGTGTGTGTGTGTGTGTGTGTGTGTGTGTGTGTGTGTGTGTGTGTGTGTGTGTGTGTGTGTGTGTGTGTATTTAGCAATAAGAAATGCACGTTTCCTTCATCTTTTCAGACTAGAAAAGAATCCATTCTGTCTGTGTGTGTTAGAGAAATGTCCGGAATGCTATATGACAATACAGATCATAATCACGTTTCATGCTATACATCTATTTCAGGATGCTCCTTTGCAGTTATAACAGCTTCAACTCTTCTGGGAAGGCGTTAATGAGACTTTTTGACCATTTTTCCAGAAGCGCATTAGTGAGGCCAGACATTGTTGGATGAGAAGAACCTGGTTTACAGTCTCCGCTCTAATTCATCCCAAAGGTGTTCTATCGGGTTGAGGTCAGGACTCTGTTCAGGCGAGTCAAATCCACACCAAATTTACTCATCCTTGTCTTTATGGACCACAAGGAAGTCCCCAAATTGTTCCCATAAATTTGGGAGCATGAAAAATGTCTTGGTATGCTGAAGCATTAAAAGTGCTTTTTACTGGAACCAAGGGGCCGAACCCAACTCCTGAAAAACAAGTCCACATCATAATCCTGGCAACTGCCAAAGCCAGACTCGTCCATCAGATTGCCAGACAGTGAAGCGTAATTCGTCACTCCAGAAAACACGATGTAAGGTTTGGATGCAGCTGCTTGACCATGGATACCCATCCCATGAAGCTCTCTACGCACTGTTCTTCAGCTAAACCAAAGTCCTCATGACGTTTGGAGGTCTGTAGCTGTTGACTCTGCAGAAAGTCGGTGGCCTCGGCATCCACTGACCCACTCTGTGATTTTACACAGAAGAACACTTCATGGCTGAGCTGTTGTAGTTTCCAATCGCTTTCAATTTGTTATAATAGCACTAACAGTTGACTGTGGACTTTATATTTCTATCAGTGCCTCCAATACGCTCTCTTCCCTTTTTCTTTTCTTTCTCTCTCTTTCTTATTTTTTTCTGCTTGTCATCTTTGTTCTCTGGTTCCTTTTTCTTCCCTTCCTTTTCTTCTCTCTTTATTTTTTTTCTTTTCCTCTTCTTCTCTTAATTTTTCTTTCTTGGTCTTCCCTCCTCTGTCTCCTGTCTATTGTTTCCTTTCTTTCTCCTGCCCATTCTTTCTTTGCATTCTGTTCTTTTTCCTGTCTTCCTTTCTCATCTGTTCATTCTCTTATCTTTCTCTTCCTTTCTCTTTTTCACCTCATTAATTATTAATTATTTATTTTCTCTTTCTTGGTCATTCTTTATCACTCTTATCTCTTTCTTCCTTTCTGTTTCTTTTATTCTCCTCTCAGTCATTGGCTCTTCCTTTCTCTCTTCTCTTCCTTTGTCTTCTCTATCATTCTCCTGTCTTACTTTTTCTTCTCTTATCTTCTCTTCCTTTGTCTTCTCTTTTGTTCTTATATATTCTCTTCTCTTCCTTCCTCTTATCTTATCTTCTTTGCTCTTCTGTTCCTCTTCTTCTTCTCTCTTATATAATTTCCTCTCTTCTTCTCTTCGGTTATTTTTCTTTTTCACTATGTGGTCATGTGACTACATAATAAAACATGCCTAATAGATTCCGTAAGTCACTTTAAAGTTTCGATATTTCTAAAATAAATCACACACACACACACACGCACATGCACACAAACACACACACACACACACACACACACACACACACACACACACACACTACTGGATTATTATTATTTTTTCTATTCAGTAAGCGCTTCATCCTAGTCAGGGTTGTGGTAAATCCAGAGCCTTTTCCAGGAATACTGGGTGTGCGCACACACACACTCACACACACACACACACACACACACACACACACACACACACACACACACACACACACACACTCACAGGGCCAAATCAGAGTAGCCAGTCCACTCACTAAAAGTAGAAGGAAACCAATGAACCCAATGGAGAACATGTTCACGTAAAACTAATAACAGAAGGTAAAACAGAAGAAGAAAACTTTCATAAAGTTTTCTTGAACTTTGTACTTCCTTTACTTTCTTTGCACGTCTTAATATATTTGCACTTTTAAAAAATACCTCTTATCATTATATAATATATTTTCTCATATCTTCTCTTACTTTTTTCCCTTTATTCTTTTATATTTATAGACCTTTTACTTAATGCATGATTTCTGAGCGGCCGATCGGGTTTGTATTCGGCATGAATTAAAAAATCTTGAAAACTAAAACTCTTATAATGAGCTGCATAATGAGCAAAGAGTCATAGGGCTATAAACAGAGTGAACATAGGAGCATCTGTTCCCATCAACATCATTCAGCTCTGAAAACACACACACACATACACACACACACACACACACACACACACTCTCACACACTTACACACTTCAAAACAGCTCCATGCCTATTTTACAAGTAATTCCCCTGTTCACATACATCCTATTTTTATGATGCTTATCTTCTACCCTTTTTCTTTTTCTCTTTCACTAATTCTATCCCTTCTTTTATCTTCTTTCTTGTTTAACACTGTAGTTTTGTCCCCTTCTTCTTGATAGTCTTGCACTACATTTACATGGTTATATTATATTATATAGTGGCAGCTTATAGTGCTATATATATATATAGTGGCAGCTTATATTATATAGTGGCAGCTTGGTGATGCTGGGATCTGAATTCACGACCTTCCAATCACAATTCCAACATCTTAACCACTAAGCACCACTTTTTATTTTCTCTATTCTATTTTTTTTCCCTTTAATATTGTAGTCATGAATATTAAATGTCAATTATGTAAATATTAATCCTTAGCATTTTTTTTATATTCGCCATGAATAATTCAATTAAAAAGCATTAAACATAAATGTGATTTTTAGTCTTTTTTCCTTTCTGTTAAAGAGTGAGGTCTTTTACAGCACCATCACAACTTTTCATTGAGTCAGCAATTCTTTGGAGTCAATATAAAATAAGAATGTAAAAAATATATAATATAATATAATATAATATAATATAATATAATATAATATAATATAATATAATATAATATAATACATTGGTCTATAATAATGACATTTATAAAAAAAAAAAGGTTTCTCTTGCATACTGAAATAAATGCTAAAAAAAGGATTAATAACTTACAACAAAATCACAGAAAACACAAACATAGATAGATAGATAGATAGATAGATAGATAGATAGATAGATAGATAGATAGATAGATAGATAGATAGATAGATAGTGAAATTAAAATAAAATGAATTGAATTGAATTTACTCTAAATTGTGTTCAATGTTGCAAAGCTGCTTTCTGTGTTTCAGACTCACTGCCACCTAGCGGTCATAAGTGGAAGTGAACAGTACATCTATTTTTTATTAATTTATTGATTAGTTTATTGTAAATCATTTAGAGTCTCATCTAAAGCTCTATAACAGACAGTTTTGTCTGATCAACTGGGATTGAACAACTTCCAGTAATCTAATACAATAAAATGTATTCATTTATCTTCTGAGTCATTTGTACTGATCCTACAAACATAAATATGCAGCGTAGTGCAAGAAACATAGAGATTTTTTCTCCAGAAGTCAGTCATCATTTTGCATCACTGATAACATTGTCAACTCTTGAAGAAACAGTTGGGACATATATACACTATATAGTGCATTATCCTGGTCAGTGTGACAAATAAATCTAGATCCAATCTATATAAATCACACCAGTCCATCACAGAACTGTACAGAATATTATATATGCAATATAATATGGCAAGAATCAATTCCAAACTCAGACTGACATATTAAAGATTGTAAAAAAAAAAAAAAAAGCTCACCTGATCCCTTTTCCAATCTTTAACTGTAGTGTTATGGAATGCTTTTCTGCTCACCACTATTGTAAAGAGTGATTATCTCAGTCACCTTAGTTTTTTCTGCCAGCTTGAGAACTTATTCTCCATTAACATTAACTGAAGCTTTTGTCCTGCATCTGTCATCATCAACTCCTGACACCTGATTCTTTTTTTATTGGATAATGGCCCGAAAGCACAGATATACAGGTGTTCCTAATATAATGGACGGAGTGCATGTACTAAAGCAGTAATACTCATGTTACATAGGATATGCTGCATGTTGGACTCTAAGGAGTGTGTGTGTGTGTGTGTGTGTGTGTGTGTGTGTGTGTGTGTGTGTGTGTGTGTGTGTGTGTGTGTGTAAAAGAAGTGAGGACTAAACCCAGACTTCCTTTTGCATTGCCTTTTGCATTTCACATGAGCAAACCTAAATGCAAAAAAAAAAAAAAAAAAAATGTTTATAAATGTTATATATATATATATATATATATATATATATGATGTATACATTTTTATTTTGCATTCATGTAGATTGGACAGTTCTTATATTTCCATTATGTAAAATATGGATATTTATAAACTGAGTAAAAGCTGTAAAAAGTTGCTAAAGATTTCTTAGTAAACCCCGGACCCAGAAAAAGTGCGCCCTCACCTGTAAGAATAAAATAAATCATAGAAAATATATACATTACCTGTGTATGAGCAGCTCCAGGACTCGGCTCAGTCTCTGCACAACACAACACGGTCATGCGAACTCCGCGCGCTCCCGACGCCAGTGTGCGCGCACAATGAACCAAACCAACATCACTAAAAGCGGGGGGAGAGAGAAAAATCCCCATGGACTGGAATACTGGTTAAACCCTCCAGGTTGCAGCTTTATACCAAAACAAGGACTGTCTTAATAATCAATACACGTTAATTGTAGTTTAATCGCTCGGACGGACACGTGTCACACCCCTTTGTGCGGTCATGGTCTCTTCCTAGTCATTAAACACACTGGGACAGGAGTTTCTCTGGAGGTTATGATGAGCAATAACCTTCTTATGAATGATGGATGAAAAAATGTATGAAATGGATAAAAAATGTAGATGCCCACAGCTTTACATGGCTTCTCGAAATGATATGCATTATGTAGTGTTTTTCTCCATCACTGTAGGAATAATAAATGAGAATTAGACTGTAATCCATACATTTTTGGAGGAAACACTGGGAAGGATAATAAACACTGACAGAATAGACAAACTGTGACAAAAACTATATTTATTATTATTATTTTTTTATTATTATTTATTTATATTTATATATCCACTTAGGTGAAGGAAATAAATTTCACTTTCAACTGAGCAGTTAAGCATTAGGGGCCTTGCTCAAGCAGCAGCAGTTTGTTAGTTTAATGCTTTCAACTATTACTTGATTAGTTTATAGCTAAAGCTTGTCTTTTGTAGTGTGGAAAAAAAAGACAGAATTATAAGGTATGAAATTGCACTTTCAACTGAGCAGTTAAGCATTAGGGGCCTTGCTCAAGGGCCCAGCAGCAGCAGTTTGTTAGTTTAATGCTTTCAACTATTACTTGATTAGTTTATAGCTAAAGCTAAGACCATTTGAATCTAACAATCAATCCTGGAGCTGGATTCTGTGCAACCGGTTGTTTCTACTGCATCTGAAGACGTCCTATACAATTGTGTGCCTCCAACTTTGTGGTAACATCTTGCGGAAGCACCACATGCGTCTGGAAAATACTTTTAGGCTTTTGTCTTTTGTAGTGTGGAAAAAAAAGACAGAATTATAAGGTATGAAATTTCACTTTCAACTGAGCAGTTAAGCATTAGGGGCCTTGCTCAAGGGCCCAGCAGCAGCAGTTTGTTAGTTTAATGCTTTCAACTATTACTTGATTAGTTTATAGCTAAAGCTAAGACCATTTGAATCTAACAATCAATACAAATACAAAAGAAATCTACTTGATATCTCTTTTTCTCTTTCCTTCCCCTTCCTTTTCCACATCTTTATCTTTATCATTTATTTTAATGTATTTTCATTTCTTTAATATTGAAATTTTATGTTTTGCATTGCATTACATTTACAGGGTGACTTACAATTATCTCATTTATACAGCTGAGCAGGTCAGTGTTAAGGGCCTTTCTCAGGGGCCCAGCAGTGGCCGCTTGGCGATGATGGGATCTGAACTCAAGACATCACATTTCCAACATTTAATCACTGAGCCACCACTTTCTATTTTCAAAATGTTTTATTAAAATTTTTTCCTTTAGTATATTAGTCATGAATATTAAATGTTAATTATGTAAATGTTAATCCTTAGAAGGTTTTTTTATTATGTTTTGCCATGAATATTAAAATTAAAAAGCATTAAATATAAAAGTGATTTAAAAAAAAATTAACATGATTAAATGGCGAAAACGTTTTATTTTTAATACTTTGAACTGAGTGGTAGTGGGGGAGTGAGGAGAGTGGTAGCTTAGCGGTTAAGGCGCTGGGTTACTGATCGGAAGGTCGGGGAATCAAGCCCCGGTATCGCCAAAACCTGCCACTCTTGGGCCCTTGAGCAAGGCCTTTAACCCTCTGTGCTCCAGGGGCGCTATATCATGACTAACCCAGCGCTCTGACCCCAGCTGATGATCAAGCTGGGATATGCGAAGAACAAATTTCACTGTGCTGTAATGTATATGTGACGAATAAAGGCTAATCTATCTATCTATCTATCTATCTATCTATCTATCTATCTATCTATCTATCTATCTATCTATTATTAGTTTATGGTTAAAGTTATGACCGTTTGAAGTGGTCCACCAACATAAGACACTATGAAGTACAAAGATACTAAGGATATAACAGAAAAAGAACAGATTTCTATATCAAAGATTTGTATTTGCTCTTTCAACATCCAATTCCACGTTTATTCCCCATCTGCTTTTATATTAACCTCCACTCCTCTACATTGATATTCTCCTAGATTTTGGAGTTGCTTTTGGAGGCTTGCCCTTATTCAGTCACAAGAATGTTAATAAACTCAGGTAGTGATGCAGGTGAGGTGAAGACGCCTGGGGTTCAGTCAGCGTTCACATTGATCCCAAAGGTGTTCAATAGGGTTGGGGTCAAAGCTTTATAGCAGGAGATCTTCCACTTTCACACCATGTAAATTATATTTTCCTGGAGCTGGATTCTGTGCAACCGGTTGTTTCTACTGCATCTGAAGATGTCCTATACAATTGTGTGCCTCCAACTTTGTGGTAACATCTTGCGGAAGCACCACATGCGTCTGGAAAAGACTTTTAGGCTTTTGTCTTTTGTAGTGTGGAAAAAAAAGACAGAATTATAAGGTATGAAATTGCATTTGAAAAAAAATCAAACTGAGTTAGAAGGTCAGGGTCACACAATTCATACTAAAGGTACAAAAAGTGAGATTGTTCAAAATAAAGGATTAGTATGTCAAAGTAATGGTTTAACAACATACAGTATGTAAGTCCAACTTTGGGTTTTCATGCTTGTGTAGTCATTAAACCAGAGAGCGTGAATCCAAATCAATTCTGAATAGCGCTTTTAACAATGGACATTGTTAAAATTATTTCTATGTTACTGCCTATATGTTTAGTGCCTATAAGGTTACATATTAGGAGTTTATTCCCAATGAGTGAGCTAGTTGTGACAGTGGCAAGGAAAAACTCCCTAAGACATCATGAGGAAGAAACCTTGAGAGGAACCAGACTCAAAAGGAAACCCATCCTCATCTGGGTGGCACCAATTTTTCTATTATTGTTGAGGTGTTTACTGTCCAGTGAACTGTTCCTCAGCCATTGTAGTAGACTGTTTATATTAATAACAGTCAAAATCCATCACATAGTCTAAATACATAAAAAAAAAAAAAAAAAATTATGTCTTCAACCCTGTAACTGTAGCAGCCATTTTTTTTTTCAGTGGTACTTCTGCAGTATTTCGGAATGCTTTGCAAGATCGACATCCAGGCTGCAGCCTCGCAGTGAACAACCCCTGGCCTGAGCTAACATTTCACTACCATTTCACAAGTGCAAAAGAATGCTGCGTTCTGGATGTACAGGAAATTTGACTGACAGGTGAGTATGTGCCTCCATGGCCTGATTGATTGGACATCGTTGGTTTAGCTTATAAGGTTTTTTCTCCTTTGGAAAGCCCGAGGCATTGCAGAGGCCACGGATTCTCTATTGAAATAATATTTTATTGTAGTCGACTGAGTAGAAATATTGCACACACCAGGTTCAGACTGTAAATAAGTTAGAATCCAATTCTGCGAGCTGTAGAAAGTGCAGGCAGTGTAAAGATTATGGCAAACAGAGTTCTGGGACCATGTTGAGCAAATTTCCTCTGCACATATTGTGCTGTCCTGATGGTGTGATTGCGTAATGCATGAATTTTTCACTCCGCCCTGCTGAGATCCGAGAGGCCAGCGGTCCTTCATCCATCACACTCTGCACACGCTGTGTATGTGTGTGCATATGTGTGTGTGTTTAAACTCCTTTACAGTATAAGATGAGCACAGCGGAGCAGAGCACAAATGGCGACCATATGTTCATCAGCTCTCCATCTGGCCGATCCAACATCAAACACGTCAGTGTATTTAACGTGTGCTTAGTGTAACTCACTTCAAGTTTGTTCAGTGAACCGCTGAGGTGTAAAAACTTTTTTTTTCACGTGATGGGGAAAAAAAAACTTCCCCAAAATAAAACATGATAAAAAAAATACCTCAGGAAAAAAATACAACTGCAGCTCAGCTTTACTGAGACATTTTCGCTTTGTTCCCCTCATTTAAGTCAAGTTCAGTTCAGCTGTAACAGTATCCTATGATGTAACACGGTGTTGCAAAATACAACACATCTGTGCACATCTGGGGACACCGTAATTACATGTATTTATGTGAGCAAAATCGTTCATGAACGATTCGTTCATTTTGAACGAGTCTTTAATGTGACTTAGTAGAACGAGTCGTTTTGAAGATCGATTCGTTTATTTTCTAGCGGAAGCGCACAAGTAAAGCTTCGCAAAATCTCCGTAGGTTATTTACAGGAAACAAAATTAATTAGTTAACCTCTCGATTCCTCTAATCCGTGTCGTTTGTTTTCTTATATACACTACAAAGGTGATTAGAGGAATAATGGAACGAAATGAACTGAATTACACAAAAAAGATTCGTTCATTTTGATGAACGAGATTCAAAGAACCGAATCACTAAAATGATCCGATCTTCTCATTACTAGAGCAAACACTTTCAATGACAGTTGAAAAAGGCAACAAGTTACAAACTACTGAAGGATTTTTAAATGGTAAAAAACGAACCAAAAAAAAAAATCAAGATTCTGCATCCGACTTTACCGAAAGTTGCCATGAGATTTGCATGACAATAATCCCATGATCCATGTGTGATTTCTCACATTTGTCATTTTCCACACATCGTCTCTTAACACCTTTTTCATACTTTTGTTTTACACATTTGTTTACACAGTACATACAATGCATCTGGAAAGTATTCACAGCGCTTCACTTTTTCCACATTTTGTAATGTTACAGCCTTATTCCAAAATGGATTAAATGAAATAGTTTACGCAAAATTCTACAAACAATACCCCATAATGACAATGTGAAAGAAGTGCGTTTGAAATCTTTGCAAATTCATTAAAAATAAAATAACCTACATACTGTAAGTATTCACAGCCTTTGCTCAAGACTTTGTTGAAGCCCCTTTGCCAGCAATTACAGCTTCAAGCCTTTTTGAGATTTATGCTACAAGCTTGGCCACCTATTTCACCAGTTTCTCCCATTCTTCTTTGCAGAACTTCTCCAGCTCCATCAGGTTGGATAGGGAGCGTCGGTGCACAGCCATTATCAGATCTCTCTGGAGATGTTCAATCAGAGTCAAGTCTGGGCTCCGGCTGGTCCACTTAAAAACATTCATTTCATCAAGGATGTCTCTGTTCATTGCTGTATTCATGTTTCCCTCAATCCTGACTGTTCTTCCAGTTCCTGCTATTTAAAAACATCCCCACAGCATGACGCTGCCACCACCATGCTTCACTGTAGGGGCTTTTCATTGGTCAGGTGATGAGTGGTGCCCGGTTTCCTACAGACATGACATGATATATATATATATATAAATATAAATATATAAATATATTTGAAAAATATTATAAAATAAACAAATAAATAAATACACAGAAGGAATAATAATTAAGTATACAATAAAATGTAATACAAAACAATGAATGGTTAACAGAAAGAAATAGTGCAAAATAAGTTAATTTGTAAACAAATTTGAAACAGTATTAAAGGTGCTATAGCCAGAAAATCTGAAGTGATTTGACAATTCCAACAATAATAAGAAACACAGATCACTCACTGTTCCTAATATTGTGTCAGGCTGAGACATATTGTACAGCCCATATACACCAATCTTTATCTCTCAGTCTTTTTCTCTTTTCCTTCATGCCTCTTTCTCTGTATTTTCCTTTCTGTCATTCTGTCTCTCACATCTTCCTTTTCTTCTTACTCTGTCATCTGTCGTTTCTTTTTTCATCCTTTGGAAAATGTGAAACAGAACAGCCAAGTGTGTGTGTGTGTGTGTGTGTGTGTGTGTGTGTGTGTGTAGGGCTGGGTGTGTCAGTACACGAGGCTGTTTAAGGCATAATTCGTACTTGACATCACAATTTTGCACATGTTAATACACATGCACTTGTAGTGAGTCAGGGCCTCAAAACATTACATAGCTGCTGTTGGAAAGCAAGAAACCTCACAATCCTGATCATGAGCTCATATTTCTTTCAATAAAAACTCATAAAGTTACCAACGAAGGATTAACAGCAATACCACTGTCAGAATACATGAATTTGCAAAGACCCAAATGTAGACCTAGAGCAGACTTAGAGCAGATTTACCTCAGATGTCAAGCTCCCAGTGAACATCCAGGAAGCTCTGGTCACACTCACCAAACTTATTAGTATTTACTTTCACACGTGTTAGGAAGCCGTTTGATCACGTAAATCCAGTTAGGAACACGTCTCCTGCAGGGATAAAACTGTGAAACAGAAGGACAGGTAGTGTTAAGCTGCTAAACTTCCTGATTCTCATTTTGGCACATGTGCTCTAAAACACTGAAGTTCACCATGTCAGTAATGCACCGTAACTATGGCGCTGCATGGAACAAACAGCAGGAAAAAAAATACTTAATAGATTGTGGGCTGTAGGAATGTACAATGCAATTAACAAGACTTCACAAGAAAGCCACAGGAGTGCATGATTAGACAAATTGATCATAAAGTTAACATGAAGCAGGTGAATGTAATCAAAACATAGCAGATATAAACCAGAAACAAGACATGAGCGAAGATAAGACTGAACTCAAAAGGCACATCTATGAAAAGGATATATGAATAAAACAGATCAAGAAGAAAATACAAATAGGGATGATGTACACACTGGGAGCAGCATTGCACACCGAGATATTTGGAAATAAAGAGCATTTCTTTTATGATTTCTAATAAGACATTTTCAATCTTCCGTTATTTGTATTCAGTCGACAATTGCGTTTTATTTCCGAGTCAGTTCCCATCAACTGACTGGAATCGAATATGAGAAGAACAAAAACCTGAACGGAAATAAATGCTTCATATGTGAAAGTGTCCTTTAAATCTCCCACGCAGCCGCTTCCAAAACGTCAAAATACAGGTTAAATGATTCCACTTGTAACGTCCTTTCTTTTATAACAAGCCAGAAACCAGTCAAACAGAGAACAAATTACAAAGAGAAAAGGCACAGGATGCGGAAATAAAAATCATTTCTCCATCTTCTTGGTGAACTTTTACCGTGAAGAGTCATACATCCTGGAAGCTAAGAGGAAAAAAGAAGGCTGTAAACTACTAATTAGCAGTCATATGTGCTATATCTACTTGTCATGCTCTGTCTGTGACCTTTCCGTTGGCAGACCGGTCCCAAACCGCTCGTGTAGCTCAGAATATAAATAAGAAATAACAGATCATGATCGATATGAAGAGGTTGAAAGAGGGGCAGAGGAGGGGAAAAAGTGATTTCTTTGTTATTGTTTGAAGTGCAGAGCCTTGAGGAATAGAGAACGGGAAAACTGGACGGATCCGGCGTCATGAGCTGTTGTGTACTGTCTGGTGATGTGGAGTGTAGGCGCATGTGCATGCACGATGTCACATTTGGAGGAATGTTGTCCAATACACCGATCAGGCATAACATTATGATCACCTGCCTAATATTGTGTTGGTCCCACTTTTGCTGCCAAAACAGTTCTGACCCTTCGAGCCTTAACAACAATAACTTCTTCAGCAATTTGAGCTACTGGAGCTTATCTGTTGGCTCAGACCACACGGACCAGCCTTCGCTCCCCACGTGTATCAAGTGAATTTGTTTCAAGTAAAAAATTGTGACCAGAAAATACAAGATGAATGTCATATTCAGTTGTTTTCTGTATTCTCAGAAGGTCTCTAAAGAAATTTCACATGCTGAAAGTCTAGTGTTCATGCAGCTTAAGCTTATTTCATTGCTTGCCATCATCTTATTTATATACTCACCATCTGTTTAGTTATCAGATTCAGAAAAGTTATCAGATTGGCCGATCAAGTGGCAGCAGCCATCATGGGAAAAAGACTTGCACAAACCGGACAGCTGAAACAAATCCTGTCTTTTATTCAGTTTTCAACAGTCCAGTTTTAGTGAATTTGCACTCCTAAAACCTTAGATTCCTGTTCTTGGCTAATAGGAGTGGGACGTGATGTGGTCTTCTTGTAGGTCATAATCTTAAAGTGTGATGTCTTGTGCATGCTGAGATGTTTTTCTTCTCACCAGTTATTAAGCGTTCATATGAACAAAATGCTTTCTGGTAGTTAAATCGAATCTGGGATTTTTATAAACAAGGCATTACCACCCACAGATCTGCCACTCATGCAATGTAATTTTTTTGTTTTTCACACCATTTTATGTCAAATTGAGTGACTGGTTTTCATGTGTGCATGAAACTCCCAAGAGATCAGCAGTTTCTGAAATACTCAACCAAGCCGATCTGTAATCAACCAATCTCCAGCAACCTTATTCTCCATTCTGATGATTTATATAAACAAAACTCCAAAAACCAAAGCTCTTAAACTGTATCTGCAAAGATTTATGCATTGTACTGGAGCTACATGATTTAATCATTGCATGAATGTACAGTTGAAGAGATGTTGCTAGAAAAATAGACAGTGAGTGCAGTATCTCTTGCTTTTATGCCACTATTCCATTTTTCACTCCATTTTTTCTGTCTCTGATTATTTTTTTTGGGGGGGTTAAAGGTCTAAGAGCTTTTTAAATTCCCTGTTTCGGATGCTGCTACAAAAAGAAAGAAAGAAAGAAACCTGACAACCTCGGGGCAATAATCAGAACGCTGCATGCAGAAATTCGCCTTCAAGGTGGTGATTCAGACATCTTTAATTTCATTTTTATGAATATTGTAATATGTGGGGAAAGACATGCTTTCACTGTGCAGCCCTGAAATTACATATGTGATCATAATGAAGTAGATAGATAGATTGACAGACTGAAATTGCAACGCCTGTGTGTTCAATCATTTTAATTGATAATCATTGATCATGATTCAAATCGATCTCAATCCCAAGGGTTTGGTGCCTGCCTTCTCCTATTTCTCTGTTTAAAAAATTAAGAATCCACAATTTGACACTTTTCTTCTTCTTCTTCTTCTTCTTCTTTTGGCTGCTCCCATTAGGGGTCGCCACAGCGGATCATCCGTCTCCATACCACCCTGTCCTCTACATCTGCCTCTTTCACACCAAACACAATTTGACACTTTTAAAGCAGCCAAATCCATTTCCAGTGTATTCCAATGCATATATCATTTGCATGTAGTTCTAAGAATAGATAGATAGATAGATAGATAGATAGATAGATAGATAGATAGATAGATAGATAGATAGATAGATAGATAGATAGATAGATAGATAGATAGATAGATAGATAGATAGATAGATGGATGTTTTGGGCTCTGACATTATTACTACCTGTTTTAGTGTCACGCTGGTAACTGGACGTTACTTCATATTAATATTCGAGCTGTCAATCGATTAAAATATTTAATCACGATTATTGGCATGCGTGTTATGAGTTAACTCAACATTAAACAAAACTCAATCGTACATTTTAATCTGTTCTAAATGTACCTTAAATGAATACTTTTCAAATATAAGTACTCTAATCAACATGGGCATAGACAAATATGGATGTTTTATGCAAATGTATGTTTATTATTAGTGAAACCAAACTCAACATAGAGCATGAAGACTAAATATTCTTGTAAATGTTTTGAAGTTATTGTGGCCTATTAAATTAAATAAAGGTAAATCATCAGGACACCAAACGAAACCTTTGCTATGTTTCCACACAGACGTTTTATGAGGTGATACCGGACAAACAATACTTCTTCTAACTTTCATACGGATTTGGTTATTTTGAATACAATTTAACTTATGTGTCTATGAGTGTATACAAATAAAAATAGACCCTTTACAGATTTGAATGATGTATTGATCTTATCTGTATGATCAAAAAAGTCAAAGTGATTTCAGTTCTTTTCAGCGTTATGAGGAAAAAAATGTTACAAAACGACCCCTCAGAGGGATAATTGTGTGCATCATGGCGGATTTTGGTGCTGATTTGAGACTTGGTGCATCAGTAAAACAAATGTTTACCAATTAAAATACATTTTCGATGGAATTAATTTATATATATATATATATATATGAGTAAAGAAAGGACTTTGCAAACAAACATTATTAACACGTTTATTTTGACAACCCTAATTAATGTGTTAACTAATGAATGTATCCAGGCTGAACATCCACCATATAGAACACAAGCAGAGAAAAGATGATGGTAATCAGGAATGTGTCTGTTCTCAGTCATGTTTAAATCACTCACTCACTCATCCATGTTACCCCCAGACTTCTTGTTGGCTTTTGCCTGCTCACTGTGAGCTTCATGAACTAGTCTTCGTCTGTGGCATGTGAGAGACAGGAAATGACAAGAAACATATTATTCCTGGTTGGTGTATTTACCTGATACAAGATTTTAGTTGCATAACAGTTCTGGGTTTCCTTTGTTGTATTTTTCGCTTCAAAATGTATCATAATGAAAATGTATGTATCGTGCAAGAAAATCAAGATTAAAAACAATAAATTTAACAAATGTATGGAGGTTCAGGTATCTTTCCCTAATGGAGATGTTTTTGGTCTATGTAGCTATCCTGTCTCTGTACCTCCTTCATCCTTTACACACTCGAGTGTGAATTTGGCATCACCCTGTTAACTCTTTGTCTAATGTTTGACCTACACACACAACACGGACATGCTTCCTTCTTATGTACACTTCATAATCTGACATAAGACACTGCACTAACTTTGACATCATGCCGAGCCTCTGTATACAAAGTGTAAATATATTTAACATTAAAGATTTAAGTGAAATCAACTTTACAGTCTGCGATTACATAAATCCGTCTCGGCTCATCGAGTACATCTGGAGAAAATGTGTAAATTAGATTTTGGTTTTTTTTTTCCAAAACTTGTTTTACACTTGTAGCAAGCAGCAGGGCTATAAAATGAAAGCATTAAAATTGGATGAAATGTATAAAATATGGATGGAGACGCAGTCGGCTCTTAAAAAAATACACTAGCTACATGTTTTTATAAGGGTTCAAGCAGAAAGCGGCTTTATGGGAACAGATGCACCTGGAGTGGATGAATCCTCTTTCACTCTCTGCTTAAATCAAACTGAGTGTGAAACGGAGAAAGAGCTTTAAGTGCACCTGAAACATTACATTTTGCACGCATCATCCTAGAGGTCCTCAAACAGAACACTCCAAGCACTAAACCTGGCTGTATATTTAAAAGGAACAGACATAGCAGTGAAAATAAACCATGGGTGGTCATGGCTTTTGGTTGAGCTCCAAAATGTATGTTATTCAGAACTGAAATGATAATAATATCAGATTTTGGCCTGGAACAACATGTAAGCAACAGATCAGACCAAATCCAAATCATATTTTATTTACATATGATGTCCAGTAGTCTATTTTTTGCATGTTTAATCTATCAGAAGAAGATTGAAAAATCCTTCAATATTACTGTAACTATCATCCAGATCAATATTAAGTACATAAATTATTATTTGATGATTTGATGATTCGACTTTGACCTTTTCTGACAGGGAAACTCTTTTGTAGGGTCCCGCATGCAATGCTAAACCCTTTAGATTGCACCTTAGGTAGAAAAAAATCGTCTAGGTAGGAAAAAACACCTTAACCTATAACTTATTATTATAATTATAATCACATTAATTAAACATTTTAAAAGATTTAAATGTGATTGACAGGTTTCCCATCCCAGGTGTGTTCCATTCAACATAGTAATAAACCACCCCAAACCCCTGAGCAAAATTTGCATATTGGGCTCTGACTGGTCTTTACATTTTATGACTCAATAACATTTAATTCTAATATGTTAAAACAGTACTTATATTTTCCACTGAGGTGTTCAGGTGTTTTACCACCACCACAGGAAAGAAAAATAAATAAATAAATAAATAAAATAAAATAAAATAAAATAAAATAAAATAAAATAAAATAAAATAAAATATTATTACGACATGCAGTGAATATGTAAATATATGAACTTTGTGTTGGTCCATAATGCTAATCAAACACTAATAGATATTTAGATGCACAATTATGTTTATTGTGTTAATTTTTTTTATTATGTGTCAAACTGTAAATTAATAAATAAGGAAAAAGTACGGCTGTCAATCGATCAAAATATTTAATCGTGATTAATGGCATGTTTGTCATGAGTTAAATTGTGATTAATTGCAATTTAATCGCACATTTTATCTGTTCTAAATGTACCTTAAATTAATACTATTCAGGTTTTTATACTCTATTCAACATAGGCATGAACAAATCTGGATGCTTTATGCAAATGTATGTTTATTATTAGTGATCTGTACTCAACATAGAGCATTATAACAAAATATTCTTGTAAATGTTTTAAATTAATAATTGTGTTTTAAATTACTACTGAAATTATCAGGACACCGAACAGAACTTTTGCTGTGTTTCCACACGAATGGTTTTAATTGCCGGATGTGTGCATCGTGGAGGAATTTGTTGCTCGATTTGAGACTTGGCGCATCAGTAGCATAAATGTTTAGTGATTAAAAACAGTTTTTCGGTGGAATTTATTATATTTATTTTTTTAAAGAAAGGACGTCGTGAATAAATGTTTGTTGCATTGAGGGTTTGAATTTCGCCTTTTATATATTTATTTATTCATAATTTTTAAAAAAAATGGTCGAACAGAAAAGCATTTATCGCACGCTAATAAAATGAGTGTTGTTAAAATGAATTTGCAATAAAGTTATAAACGCGATCATTTTGGTAGCCCAAGAAGAAAGTGCAGTTCAAGGAATGGTACAGCCCATTGTGTTTAAAAATTAATTGTGTTTCAGACACGACTAGAAAAACATATTTTAATGGTACAAATTACAACTTTTTTGTAGGTGATTTAAATCCGTTATCTAAAAAATGTACTTCCTTTGGCGGGTTTCATGCAAATCATCAAATGCAATTCAGACTGTTGCAAACTCTATATATTTACTTCAGAAATGTATTAAGTGTGTAATCAACTCTGCTGTCCTCAGATTTATTATGTTTTCTGTTCTTTAAGACTCCGTAAATTAAACATGTGACAGCAAAATAAATTATTAATAATAATAATAATAATAATAATAATAATAATAATAATAATAATAATAACCCCTAATCTTCTTTTTTTTCTTCTTTCGGCTTCTCCAATCAGGGTTCGCCACAGTGGATCATCCATCTCCATACCCCCCTGTCCTCTACAAACGAACTACCTGCATGTCTTCCCTTAGCACATCCATAAACCTCCTTGGCCTTCCTTCACTGTGCTGTAATGTATATTTGACAAATAAAGGCTATTCTATTCTATCAATTAAAAAAACTCAACATCTTCAGCTCTTCCGGCTCCACCTCTTGTCTTACAAATGGCACACCATTAGTCAATGCCACTGTCTCTAAACCATACAACATCTCAGGTCTCACCACAGTCCTATACACTTTCCCTTTCACTCTCGCAGATACTCCTCTTGAACCCCTAATAATAAAGATTTTAAATGAGGAGTAGGGAACGTGAGGATATTGTAAGTAATCATTCTGCAGTGTTTGGCGCCCCCTAAATGCTCTCTATGTATGCACAAGCACAGACTGTATATAATTGTAGGAATATTTTTTAAGTATTTAATTATTAAAAGGAGGATGAAACTTATATTAAACTTAAAATACATAGTTAAATAATATTTTAAACATGGACCACAAAAAAACAAAAACAAAGGCTAATTGTATAACAGCCAGAAAACATTATAAGCTTTTGGCATAAATCTTAATATATACTGTATGTACAATTTACTGCAAAAAATATATAACAATAATAAAATAAATAAAATGAATAAATAAAAAAAAGCTTAATAAATTATGGAGAGTTTTTACATCTGCTTTCCCATCTTTTTTGCTAAAAAAACCTTTTAATTGTTTACTATAACTGGCTGTATAAGTTATTTTAAGATAAGATAAGATAAGATATACCTTTATTCGTCTGACAGTGGGGGAATTTTAAATTAAAATTCGAAATTATAGAACAATAAAATGTATAAACAATAGAATCTCAGTGTATTCATTTCATTCAAGAATGTAAAAATGATTTAAAAGTTGTCAATATAAAATGTGAAATATAAGATATAAATATTAAGTGTAAAATATAAAAGACATAAATATAAAAATAAAATGTGAAATATAAGATATAAATATTAAGTGTAAAATATAAAAGACATAAATATAAAAATAAAATGTAAAATATAAGATAATCTGAACATAAATTGCAGTTTTTAAAAAAATTCCAAAATGGCAAGAGGCATGTTATTTATTTATTTTTTTTTAATAAATAAACAAATAAATAAACCTTTTATAAACATTTAACAACTGATCCTCTTAGATACTCTCTTTTTTTTTACTTTTCTTTTGTTTTTTTTTGTTTTTTTTTACATATTGAACAGGATATACATATACAATGGCATTTATAAATGCAAATAAAGAAATATTAAGCAAGGCAGAAAATACAGAGTACCAGTAGCTTTACATTATTCTGCGAAAGCATAGAAAAGAAGAAGAAGAAAAGAAAAAAGGGGGTGTAAAGTCTTCATTCCTCTGTAAACAAATGTTCTCTTATTATTTTTGGGCCTTTATACTTTTTCTATATTGCAATAATGGAAAATAATTATGATTAAAGTCTCTTTTAAAAACACACAAAAAAAGGTTTTGTCTTCAAACATTTGCCCAAAATCAACAGTACATTAATGAAAACATTCTTTTTGACGCTTTCGGCTATTAGGACTTCATTTCCGGGTAGGATGGCGTACGTGTTCACGTAACGACGTAAGAACGCAATGACGCGATGACGCACTGCTACGTGTTCAGATGGCGACAGGAAGTGTTTGAGCTGCAGACTGTGATGTGTTGACTTTTGTAGTGTTGGCAAAAGCAAATAGAAGAAAAAGAAATAAAGTCTGAACTGTGTGATCCGCGTTAAGGACACCGCCGCGGCAGCAGGTGTGTACATTATCTGGTTATAAACATAGAGTCGTGAATTTATAGGTTTTAATGGAGTTTGTAGAAGCGATGTTGTGCTGATGGTAACTCAGGCCTCGGGCTTGTGCAGGAAACAGGAGAAGGGTTTTTATTATTATTATTATTATTATTATTTCCACAGCTGTCTACATCTCATCTTAATATATCAGTAAAGTAGATATCTACAGATCGAGATGAAGATGCACATGAAGTGAAAAGAGCATTCGAGCTGAAATGTGAGTTGTAAAAGACACTGTGGGGCAGAGCTGCACTTCATCTGACCTGATTTGGGTTCGTGATTAATATGTAAAAAAAGCATTTCCGGGTTAATGATGTTTTCAGTGCAGAAATATAACCTGAGCAGAGAGCAAAGGAGAAGAAGGGAAGGGAAATAGTGTGAAATGTGAAGAAGAGAAAAGAAAAAGGAGGGGAAGGAAAAGGAAAATAAGTGAAGGGATATGGAAGGAAAAGAAGGGAAGTGAAAATAAGGGGAATTAAAAGAAAGCAAAGGAATGGAATGGAAAAGAAGTGATGGGAAATAAGGGAAAGGTGAAGAGGGCAAGGAAAAGGAAAAGAAGGTAAGAGAAAGGATTTGGAAGGAAAAGAAGGAAATGGAAAGAATATGGAATTTAAATAAGGGGAAAGGAAAAGGAGGATAAGGAAGGGAAAGACAAAAGGGGGAGTAGAAGAAGGCAATTTTGAAAAAAAAGAAAGGGAATGGACAAGAAGGGAAGGGAAAACAAGGGAAATTAAAATAAGGCAAAGGGAAGGAATGCAATGGAATGGAAAATAAGTGAAGGAAAAGGATATGGAAGGAAAAGAAGGAAGTGATGGAGAAGGGAAAGATTAAGCAGACAAGAAAAAGAAGGGAAGAGAAAGGATGTGAAGGGAAAATATCTGACAGGGAAAGGGGGAAAGGAAAAGAAGACTTCTTTGTTTTTTGTCTCATCATCTCAGAAATCCTTTCAATGTTTCCAAATCTTGATACTGACGAGGTGGTTAGAAGATTTTGATTAATTTGTTACCTGATTTTGGAAATCAGACCACCAGAAATTCAAGACTTTGTCATACATTTGTTACACCATACAGGAAAATGATTCTGCTGTGGATCCTGTATACAGTTTATGACATTAAGAACATAAGGGTGAAAAAAAGATCAGGCATAAATGACACATTTTATAAAGAAGATTGCTTCAGATTTTTGACCAAAGCAAAAAGAATAATGGCTTGATAAAGATTACCCAGAAAACAAACGATATAAAATGATAAATCCAAATAAAAGCACGGTAGGAAATGAAAATGATAGAACGATGTGAAATTGGAATGGAAAGGGGATATATTATGACACTGTATAATAAATATGAGATATTATATATAAAAAAATCTGATATAAAATGAAGTAAAATCCAATAGAGATATTGAATGAGAAAAAATGCAATAAGATAAGGAAAGCAATAATAATAGAATATATAAATAATAAGTGAATAAACTCAACAATAAAAGCAGACACATAGATTATTAATGAGGATGAGGAGTTTTTTTTTCTATTTATTGAACGATTTAAATACAAATGACATCATCCTTAGGGCTTGTGAGATGAGTAACTTGTCTCCTGCTCTCACTGTTTTATTTGTAATTGTGTGTGTGTGTGTCTGTGTGTGTGTGTGTCAGTATGTTGCCCACCACAGCGTACACCCCCCAGAAACAGTCCAACGGCAGCCTGAATTCCCGCGATGCGGCTCGACACACGGCCGGCGGAAAGCGCTACAAGTACCTTCGCCGCCTCCTGCACATCAAGCAGATGGACTTTGAGTTTGCCGTGTGGCAGATGCTTTACCTGTTCACCTCGCCGCAGAGAGTGTACCGCAACTTCCACTACCGCAAACAGACCAAGGACCAGTGGGCCCGCGATGACCCCGCCTTCCTAGTGCTGCTCAGCATCTGGCTGTGCGGTCAGTACACACACACACACACACACACACACACACACACACACACACACACACACACACACAGTGCTGATGTACTTATCAGTTAAGCATCACACGCTAATATTATTACTGTAGGTTCAGTCTGAAAGGAGGAAGTAAGAGGTTGGTTATTCAGGGAGCATTTAACCTCGTTGGTGGTACATCATGATTGTCCTGAGTGAGTCTGCAGCTATCGATTATTTTAGTAATCGATTATTCTACCGATTATTCCACTCGATAAATCATTAATCAGATAAGAAGTAATGTTTCTTTATTAAAGAGCAACACTAAATTTACAAGAGAAAATGAGACTGGTCTCTTAAAATGAGCGTCATTTGTTTCCTTTTTAGAAATTTGTATTTTTTTTTTTGCTGAAATTTGCATACAAGAATATCTGTAAAAAACTAAACCTACTTAATGCATTAATTGTTATAATACATCATATCTAAAAAATATATTTTACGCACTGTACGGTGTTTTCTTTGTTTTAGTTTGAAATGATCCCAAACTTTGGATCCCTTCTGTGTTTTCTTTGGTCTGAATCTATAGAAGTTTGTTCCATCACATAAAAAAAAGTTTAAGCCTAATTCAGCCTTTTTTTCCCTCGCAATTCCGACTCTAAGTATGGTATGGTTGTACCGTACCTGCCGATAACCGATTAATCAATCGATAAAAAAATATATATAATTTAATCATTTTGATTATATAATAAACAAATAAGAAATATAATCTAGCGCTCTCTGTGCAACTCGCAGTCTCATGTAAAAACAAACAGCATGTGGTATCACTGAGTCACCTCTAGAGGCCGCTCTTTTAATTTTAATGAACCTTCTCAGCCACATCGGTTTCTGTTTTTGCAGATAGTTAAGGCAATTAACTCTCGGTGCCAATTAAAAAAATGATGGTCAACCCCTTACACAACTATATATCAGTTCAATTCAGTTTTATTTGTTTACTGGTTTTAACAATGGACATTGTCCAAAAAGTTTATCCCTAATGAGTGAGCCAGTGGCAAATGTGGCAGGAAAAACTCCCTGAGATGGTACGAGATAAAAACCTTGAGACCAAATCTTTATCTGGGTGAAACCGAATGTCCATTCATTACAGTTCCATAGTTGCTGAGGTGTGCAGTTCAGTCCTTAAACACAAAACTGTTCATGCAAATTGTGGTCCTGGATCATTATAGCAGACTTTTTATATTAATTACAGCCCAAAACCATCCTCATAGTTCTTGAGTTGCTCAGTAACTTCATGGAGCTTTATCAATTTGCAGGTGGCAGATATCATGATTCATTTAATAGATTTGCTTCAACGGGGGGTGAATGTTTGTTTGTTTGGAATTTTTTGCCCTAAATCAAATAGCCATCTCCAGAATTCATGGCAACCTTGGCTTTAAGATCATCCTGAAGAATATTAAGAATGTCTTAGTGGTTAATTAGTTTAATATCATACTGAAAATATGAAAAATAACTTTTTCAAAAGCAGACTGTGTTTAGTATGTGAGAGTGAAAAGGTTCATTTTATAATTTGAATGTAATATCTTTCCCCCCCACAGTGTCCACAGTAGGCTTCGGTCTGGTGTTGGATATGGGGTTTGTGGAGACGCTAAAGCTCTTACTCTGGGTCGTGTTCATCGACTGCATCGGCGTCGGCCTGCTCATCTCCACCTTCATGTGGTGAGTCGGAGCACACGCGTGAATATGAGCATGAATGTGAACGTCATGACACTTCATATAAACCAATATGAATTCCAGTATATTTGCTTCCTTTATAACCACTTGGATTCAACTGTATACAATAACGACTAAAACTACAGTTCCAGCACGAAAAGGACTCAGACGATGAATAGATAAAGCACTTTAAAATACGAAGGCTGTGTAGACGCCATACATACAGCATTCACCACGCAGACAATCAGGAAATACTGGTGCCTCTACTCTTCACTCGCATCATGTGTTTGTCTAGACAAAAAACTCCGCCCTGTTTGACCAGAAGTCGTGCATCTCATAAAGGGGTGTGGCTTTATGGTAAAGGGTCCAGATGCATATTAAATGAGTGTCAGCAATTTTATAGTGATGTCTAAATTCTGAGTGAAAAACTCCCCTAATGTTCACTCGGTAACGAAATACTTCCCATCCCGCAAGCCGACACGGTGCTAAAGACAATCTCATTTACGCTTTTCTTTATGGCATGCAGAAGACACCCTTGACTTAACGTTGAACGTTGTTCTTATTCAGAGTGGTTAAGGAAGTTGCTCAGAGGCCAGCACTGAGAGTTTTCTTAAGCTGTGTTTTGAACTCAGCACCTTTTGAATTCAGATCCCAGTCTCACCAAGCTTCACATTCATCCCACAGGTGTTCAGCAGGGTTGAGATCAGAACTCTATAGCAAGATCATCCTCTCCAAACCATGTAAACCACGGGGTCTTCAACCGGGGGTCTGCTAATTGATGATGAATCACAGATCATTTTTTGTTTAAAAAAAAAATAAACATGAGTAAAAACATCAGAGAGAAAGTATTGAATAAAAAATATATATGATAATTACATTAAAGTTTAAATTAAAGATGAAGTTCACCTGACAGTAAAAGTAAAAATTATTGGTTTCTGTTAATATCAGTGGCTATGTTTGACACATTTTGAATCACACACATGTCTCTATCACCTAGGGAGTCCTTCATCTGAAAAACGTTAAAGACCCTTAATGTACACAGGGGCATTGCAATGCTGAAACAGGTTCAGGTTTCCAAGTTCAAGTGAATGCAAACTTTTATCATACCGCACCCAATGGCATCCGACACAATTGTGTGGTAACAGTTTGCAGAAGAAGCACATGTGGTAGTGAAGATCAGGTGTCCCAATGCATGTCTATATAGTGTCTTTATCATGTTTATACACACCTAGTGCACCTTTTACATAGCAATAATTAATACTGCAGTATCATGAAAATGTGTGTGTGTGTGTGTGTGTGTGTGTGTGTGTGTGTGTGTGTGTGTGTGTGTGTGTGTGTGTGTGTGTAGGGTTGTCAGTAATAAATACCTGATGAAGCAGCCGAGTAGAGATTACGATGTGGAATGGGGATACGCCTTCGACGTGCACCTGAACGCTTTCTATCCTCTGCTGGTCATCTTACACTTCCTCCAGCTGTTCTTCATCAACCGTGAGTCTTCAGTCACTCTTTCTGTTTGTCCGTATTACATCCAAAAGTAAATGGACAGACTGTTCTTGGGCCGTGGTTGTAATTATTCATTTTCAAGACATTGTCTGTAACTTATTTGCCCAGAGAGCACAAGTGGGAGAAGGCGTTCTCTTTCTCTCTGCTGTCAGTCACAGGGATGCCAATCATGAGCGTCTGCACGATCACGTATTTTCATAAAAAAATCCTCCCTTAGCTTGAAGAATGACTGTGTACACACTCAGCCTCTAAGTTCTTTACTCCAAACATTCAGCTGAAATACTTTCACGTGCCTCTTGTAAAACCTGCCAGCGATGTTCTTCACTAGTTTCTTGGGATCCAGTTCATCTCAGAGCAGTTCAATAGGATTTAGGTGCAGTGACTGGGCAGGTCATTCCATAATAGATATCACTCCAGACGACTGTTTGCTCTTTAAGGAACACTTACAGAACTCGGACGAATGAAATCGGTTCGAAAAAGCCACAATCCAGAGGGAATTGCATGGTGCTGAAGTATAGAATGGTTGCCATGTTGGTTCGTGTCACCCGGAATAATTCCCAACATTCCCCACCCCAAACCATCAATCTTCCACCTCCAGTCTGCTAATGATCTTCTCTTTTGTTCTGCATCTTACACAAGTTCTTCTTTAGAGTCCAAAATGTCTCATTTCCTCTATCTAAAGTTCTTCCTTCCAGTCAGACAGTGTCCAATTCTTGTCGTTTTTTTGCTTTTTTACCAAGTTTGAGGTTTTGTATAGAAAAAAGGAACCTGTCTCAAAAACCATACGACTAGGTGTTTCCAGATTTGACGTGTGGTATCCATCATTCTATCTGTCTATCAGTCTGTAAGTAAATCATATTTCTTTTTGAAAACATTTTTCTTTATTGGATGACGGTTTTACATGACCCTCAGCGTGTACAAAGTTTTCACTTCCAACAGTTTTTACAGTTGAGCCAGTGTGATTACTTGAGCAGTTACAGGAAGCACAAGGAGCACACACATGCTGGCATGAGCACTACCAGATCGTACCATTATCGCAGTGCGACCAGTAAAGGGCGCTGTGTGTACAGAAGAATTTGCATTTGGTCCACAAAAATAGAGCAATCTTTAGATGAGAATGATCGCAGTGTGTGGAGTAAATAATGTTTTTTTGTTACAGATATTGTGGTGATCAACTCAGACTGGTTCGTGGGATATTTTGTGGGCAACACCTTGTGGCTAATCGCCATCGGCTACTACATATACATCACATTCCTCGGCTACAGCGGTAAGTGTGTGAGTGTGAGTGAGAGTACAGCTTTAACTTTTTTTGACTGTTACAAAGCACTGGAGACTCCTCCCATAAATGTCTTACCAGATTTTTGTATTTTTTTTTATTTAGTTGCAAACTTCTTTATTCAGTAAAGTCTCACATATACATTCTCACATCTAAAGTCTCACATTATCTATCTATCTATCTATCTATCTATCTATCTATCTATCTATCTATCTATCTATCTATCTGCGATATGATGCAACAATCATTAATGAACTTGAACTTCCTGTTTACCTAAATGTGTTTCAGCTCTACCCTTTCTGAAGAACACGGTGGTTCTGCTCTACCCGTTCGCTCTGCTCGCGCTGCTCTACGTCCTCTCTGTGACACTGGGCTGGAACTTCACTAAAGGTCTCTGCTGGTTCTATAAGTACAGAGTGCAGTAGAGGACCAACACGCTTAAAAGCACTTTCAGTGTGGATTCTTCTACTCTCAGAGACTCATACATTCTCACCCGTCACTTCCTGGACTTTTGTATACTTTGTAAATAAACTGTTTGTAGGTAAAGACAAGAGCGAAGAATGTGGGAAATGTTTATAATGTGTTTATTTTATGCTTGATTTATTTAACTGATCTGATTGGGTGAAAAGCTGAGGTTCGAATGTAGACTTTATTGCGTTAAAGGAACAGATGGAACGAGGATATGTCATGCTTCTCTGCCAGAACAAGTCGAATAAACAGATTTTTACACTTCCACAGGTCTTCACTTTTACTGGTCTTTATTTTTTGTACATTCCTCATTACAATTTAATCTGATATCTGTACAACAGATAAAATATCCAATATAATAATATTCTCATGAATATATGGGGCATCCCTGAAGTAAAACATATCTAAAGAGTAATAATTATATTAAATGTCATTTAATTAGCATTTATAAATTGGTAGCTTTATCGAGTGTAAAATTCTGTTTTCTCCTACATTTCTAATCCCTACAAAAGAGACTAAGAAATCAATGTAATTATGTATGCTGATTATTAGAGATTGACAGATTTATTGGTTTTGCAGATTAATCTGCACCGATTGTTCCTTGCTGGAACAAGCGGCTATCAGCAAAAATATATACCGATTTTCGTTTATATACTCGGATTCTGATGTTTTTTTCCCAATTTTGAGTATATATAACGCAATTCTGACTTTTTAACTTGCAATAGCAATTCTAGTGCAGTTCGGACTTTTTCGCTATTGCAAGTTTATGTCTCACAATTCTGAGAGAAAAATTCAGAAGTGTGAGATAAAACCCTCCATTCACAAATATTCAGTACAAGGACTTAAGTAAAATACACCCTTTTTTAAAATGGAAAATATGTTTAAAATCATTACACAGATTTAGTCCTAATAAAATTATCTACATATAAAAATGGACTATAATAGTTTTTAACAGTGTAAAAAAGCTTATGACCAGATTTTACAATACCATATTTCCACTCACACTATTTAATTCTTCCAACTGAGGCCTGTTCACCCTTCAAGCTAAAAGTATTTCTATTTAAAAGGTAACTTCCCTAAAATATTAATTGAATTGAATATGAATTCCTCATGTGAAAAAGAAAATAAAGATTTGCTGAAACAAATCTAGTCTTTGAACATTTATTGTAGAAAGATCTTTACAAAGAAAGTTGCAAGTACAGATAACTTTGATTCTTTCCCAAATAACTTTCCTTAACACTTTATATCTCAATTGAGCAAATCTTCTAACCAGCTTTCCATATAAGGAGATGTTTCCTTTTACAGAGGCAAAAAGGATGCTGAGGCAACATCTGAAACTCTTCTTCTTCTTCTTCTTTCGGCTGCTCCCATTAGGGGTCGCCACAGCGGATCATCCGTCTCCATACCACCCTGTCCTCTACACCTCTTTTACACCAACTACCTGCATGTCTTCCCTCACCACATCCATGAACCTCCTTCTTGGCCTTCCTCTTTTCCTCCTACCTGGTGGCTCCATCCTCAGCATTCTTCTACCAATATAATTCATGTCCCTCCTCTGCACATGTCCAAACCATCTCAATCTCGCCTCCCTCACCTTGTCACCAAAACATCCTACATGTGCTGTCCCTCTAATAAACTCATTTCTAATCTTATCCATCCTCGTCACTCCCAACGAAAACCTCAACATCTTCAGCTCTGCTACCTCCAGCTCCACCTCCTGTCTTTTACTCAATGCCACTGTCTCTAAACCATACAACATCGCAGGTCTCACCACAGTCCTATAAACTTTTCCTTTCATTTTTGCAGATACCCTACTATCACAAATCACTCCTGTCACTCTTCTCCACCCACTCCACCCTGCCTGCACTCTTTTCTTCACTTCTCTAACACACTCTCCATTACTTTGCACTGTTGACCCTCCACCTTCTCCAGCTCTTCTCCCTGCAACTGCACCACTCCACTGCCCTCCCTCTCATTCACACACATGTACTCTGTCTTACTCCTACTGAGTTTCATTCCCCTTCTCTCCAGCGCATATCTCCACCTCTCCAGGCTCTTCTCAACCTGCTCCCTACTCTCACAACAAATCACAATATCATCCGCAAACATCATAGTCCAGGGAGACTCCTGTCTGACCTCGTCCGTCAACCTGTCCATCACCACTGCAAACAGGAAAGGGCTCAGGGCCGATCCTTGATGCAGTCCAACCTTCACCCTAAACCAGTCTGTCGTACCTACTGCACACTTCACTGCCGTCACACTGTCCTCATACATGTCCTGCACCACCCTCACATACTTCTCTGACACACCTGACTTCCTCATACAATACCACAACTCCTCTCTTGGCACCCTGTCGTAGGCCTTCTCTAAATCCACAAATACACAATGCAATTCCTTCTGTCCTTCTCTATACTTCTCCATCAACATTCTCAAAGCAAATAAGGCATCTGTGGTGCTCTTCCTTGGCATGAAACCATACTGTTGCTCACAGATGGTCACCTCTTCTCTCAGCCTGGCTTCCACTACTCTTTCCCATAACTTCATGGTGTGACTGATCAACTTAATTCCCCTGTAGTTACTGCAGGTCTACACATCTCCTTTATGCTTAAAGATCGGTACCAGCACACTTCTTCTCCATTCCTCAGGCATCTTCTCACCTTCCAAAATTCTGTTAAACAATCTGGTCAAAAACTCCACTGCCATCTCTCCTAAACATCTCCACGCTTCTACCGGTATGTCATCTGGTCCAACCGACTTTCCACTCTTCATCCTCTTAATCGCTGCTCTCACTTCCTCCTTACTAATCCTATCTACATCCTGCTTCACCAACTCCACATCATCCAACCTTCTCTCTCTCTGATTTTCCTCATTCATCAGCTGCTCAAAATACTCCCTCCACCTTCTCAACACACTCTCCTCACTAGTCAACACATTTCCCTCTCCATCCTTTACTGCTCTAACTTGCAGTACATCCTTTCCAGCTCGGTCCCTCTGCCTGGCCAATCTGTATAAATCCTTTTCTCCTTCCTTAGTGTCCAACCTCTCATACAGCTCCTCATATGCCTTTTCCTTGGCTTTCGCCACATCCCTCTTAACCTGCTGCCGCATCTCCTTGTACTCCTGCCTACTTTTCTCATCACTCTGTCTATCCCACTTCTGTTTTGCCAATCTCTTTCTCCTTATGCTCTCCTGCACTTCCACATTCCACCACCACGTCTCCTTGTCTTCCTTTCTATTTCCAGATGTCACACCAAGTACTTTTCTAGCTGCCTCCCTCATCACTTCTGCAGTAGTTGCCCAATCATCCAACACCTCCTTAACACCACTGAGCCTCTCTCTGACCTCTTCCCTGAACCTCACACTACACTCTTCCTCCTTCTGTTTCCACCATCTTATTCTTCTTTCAGTCCTCACTCTCCTCCTCTTCTTCTTCGCCTCCAAAACCATCCTACAGACCACCATCCGATGCTGTCTAGCTACACTGTCCCCTGCCAACACCTTACAGTCTCCAATCTCCTTCAGGTTGCATCTCCTGCATAGCACATAGTCCACCTGTGTGCACCTTCCTCCACTCTTATACGTCACCCTATGATCCTCCTTCTTCTTAAAATAAGTGTTCACCACTGCCATTTCCATCCTTTTAGCAAAATCTACCACCATCTGCCCTTCCACATTCCTCTCCTTAAAACCATACCTACCCATCACCTCCTCGTCACCTCTGTTCCCTTCACCTACATGCCCATTAAAGTCTGCCCCAATCACCAACCATTCTTTCCTAGGTACACCATCTACCACTTCATCTAATTCACTCCAGAATCTTTCCTTCTCCTCCATCTCACAGCCAACTTGTGGAGCATAGGCACTGATGACATTTATCATCATCCTTTCAACTTCCACCTTCACGATCATCACCCTATCAGAAACTCTCTTCACCTCCACTACACTCTTACTGTACTCTTCCTTCAGAATCACCCCTACACCATTTCTCTTTCCATCCACACCATGATAAAACAGTTTAAATCCACCTCCAATGTTCCTGGCCTTACTCCCTTTCCACTTGGTCTCCTGAACACACAGCATATCTACCTTTCTCCTCTCCATCATATCAGCTACCTCTCTCCCTTTCCCCGTCATAGTACCAACATTTAAAATACCAACCCTAACCTCCACTCTCCTACACTGCTCCTTTCCCTGCCGTCTCTGTAGACGTCTTCCTCCTCTCCTTCTCCTCCTTCGGCCAACAGTAGCCCAATTTCCACTGGTACCCTGTCGGCTAACGATACCTGTGGCGGTCGTTGTTAACCCGGGCCTCGACCGGGATGAAATTCTCATTTGTGATCCGCATATTTGATTTGGCACATGTTTTACGCTGGATGCCCTTCCTAACGCAACCCTCCCCATTTACCCGGGCTTGGGACCGGCACTAAGAATGCACTGGCTTGTGCCTCCCTAATGGCTGGGTTAGGCAACATCTGAAACTGAAAAGCGATAAAACAAAATGTACAGTCCCCCTCGTAGTGTCAGTGATTCGCCGCTCTCGTAATTTTATCTCGTAAAAGTCGTAGTGTCAGTGATTTGCCTCTAGAGGCCGCTCTCGTAATTTTATCTCGTAAAAAACGTAGTGTCAGTGATTCGCCTCTAGAGGCCGCTCTCGTAATTTTATCTCGTAAAAATCGTAGTGTCAGTGATTCGCCTCTAGAGGCCGCTCTCGTAATTTTATCTCGTAAAAGTCGTAGTGTCAGTGATTCGCTTCTAGAGGCCGCCGCTCTCGTAATTTTATCTCGTAAAAGACATAGTGTCAGTGATTCGCCTCTAGAGGCCGCTCTCGTAATTTTATTTTGTAAAAATCATAGTGTCAGTGATTCGCCTCTAGAGGCCGCTCAGTTAATTTTATCTAGTAAAAGTCATAGTGTCAGTGATTTGCCTCTAGAGGCCGCTCTCGTAGTTTTATCTCGTAAAAATCGTAGTTTCAGTGATTCGCCTCTAGAGGCCGCTCTCGTAATTTTCTTCACCCGCTCCCATTTGCGACACTTTCTGGCGAAGCTCCATAGAAAACCAGGAGCTTAATACATAATACGGGAGTTACCTTTTTATTGTAAACAGAGTTTTGTATGCCATTTTCCCGACAAGATTTGGCCATGTTTACACTTTGACACAAAAATCCTTTTTTTCCATATGATTTGCGTGTTATAATAAATATAAAAATCTGAAATCTGACTTTTTTTTCATAATTCTGACTTTTGTCTTGTAATTCTGACTTTTTTATTGCAATTATGACATTTATTTAGCAATTGTGAGTTTATATCTTGCAATTATGACTTTTTTCTTCTTGCAATTGACATCTTTCTGCCTTTTTTCTCGTAATTGCGAGTTTATATTTCGCAACTATGACATTTTGTTCAGCATTTTGTTTCTCTCTGACATTCTGACTTCTGACTTATTCTCAATTTTGGGATAAAAAGGTCGCAATCATTTTTTTTTATATTCAGTGGCAGAAACGGGCTTTCATAAGGGAACAAATAAAAATGGAGAGATAAACAGAGCCTGTGATTGTGGCAGTTTGTTTTTTTTTGCTGGTGAACCTGTTGTTAATCTCTTCAGTTACACAACCACGTTTGACTTCACACCTTCCATGTAATATATTAAAATAGTGTAACACACATCTAGTGTTACATATTTATAATACAAGGCTATTAGAAGTAAAGGATATTCTAGTATTTGATGGCTGTTTTTAAAGATCTCTATAATGGTTAAAAAACTTATATAAATAAAACTTATTTATGAAAAGTTTTGTCATAAAATAATGTTTCACAAAATGAACAAAATCTGTTTTTGCATTATCGTACAGACCTGTGAAAGTGTTTTGATCATTTTGGTGCTCATAATTTGCCTTCTGTTTTTCAGCTCCTCTTTTAGCATCCTAGCATTGTTATGTTGTCAAGAAACAGAAAGAAGCAAGACCAGACAAGGCTGATCACTCCGTTTCTCTTTCTTTCTTTTTTTCCACAAAATCACTTCTATTTCCCCCTAATGGTCCCTGTAAGAATAACAGGACACGACACGACTCAAATTTATTCTCCATTTCTATTATTTTCTCCTCATAGACATTTAACATTTCCCAATTGGTCTCCATTTTTTCTTTATCTTTTTTCTTTCTTTTCACATTTTTGCTGCCATTTTTTCTTTTCGTTTCTGTAGTCTTTATCTATTCTTTTCTTATCTTGCATCATCCTCTTTTATTCTTTATTTTATTGCAGCCCCCATTCTTTTTGCTACATTTCAATATCATTATTTTATTTGTATTTATCATTTGTATTATCTATTTTTTTTTCAGGTTTTTTTGGTGTTCTTTCTTATCTATTTTTTTTTTAAATAAATCTTTCTCTCTGCCCATCTTCTGTTCTTTGTACCTTATTGTGTTCAATATGGGGGAAGTGATAGCTCAGTGGTAAAGCCATTGGTTAAGATATTGGCCTTCAGATCAGAAGGATGAAAGTTCAAATCATAAATCACAATTGGCAAAAAAGTCACTATTGATAAATGTCTGTTAAATGGCAAGAATGTAAATGTGTTTCTTCTTTTTTTTAGTTTTTATTGACTGCACCACTGTTTCAAACATTTGAAACAACCAAAAGCAGTAAAAAAAAATCAGTTCACATTTAAGAAAGGAAAAATTCTAAATCTTCTCAGAAAAAGCACATCAAAAAACTAACTTAGGACTAACTTACACTTGAGAACATGAGGGAAAAAAGCCAGAAGACTTGGAAAAACTAAACTCAGGAAAAAACAAACCACACAACATCACAATGTACAAGCAAGAAACAGACACAAAAGGGGAAGTTACATACACTCAGGCTAACAAGATTCAGGTGGAACCCCCCCCCGATCCTGACAAATATTCCTGAATATTATTGAACAAATGAACTTTTATTTTTACTGTTAACTGTTAATTATAGTCTATTTTTATATGTAGAACTTTTCAGGAACAAATCTGTAAATTGACCCAAACATGTTTCCATTTCAAAATTCGGGGTGTATTTTGCTTTATCTGTAAAGTCCTCACAAAGTCTGAACCAATTCTGTGTGAAATGTTTCAGGTTTTACTAAATAAACAGTTGGAATAATCTATTAAAATACCATGAAACCCTCACACACTTACACAACCCCTAGACTGTATTTATGCACAATGAACCAGAACTCTGTTAAAATATAAAGATGAAATGATAAAAAAAGGAATATCAGTACAAACCTTAATATTTCTTCAAACAGATTTCTCATCACATAATATAAGATTTTGATTGAGAGTATTTTCCAAATCAGATTATTTTCCCATATTTTCTCCTCACATTTATTTCCCTTATTTCCCACTCATAGTGCTCATCGTATTCCAATAATATTGAGATTGAAAAAACATTAAAAAAAAAAAAATTAATGCAATGGAGCATCAAAGTAGCCACAAAAGAAAACATTTTCATTAATACACAGGTTTTGTGTGGACCAAGATTATCACATGTCAATGATATACAATGATATGACAGTTAATCTAAGTGTAGCATAATATTAATTTCTAAACAATATGACGATTCTCACTCTGCACTGAAGTATTACAAAATTAATAAATGTACATTATGATTAACACACATCTCCATTACAGTCTTACCATCTCAAATGTGCTTCCTTTTAAATTAGGAACCAATCAGATTCTTTCTGTATCCAATGTCAAACTAAGAACAAATGCACAGAAATCCTTATGATAACAGAAGACAGAACAGATGCCTCTCCATGGCCTCGGTGCCACAAAGTCAACAGGTCTATTTGTTCTGAATGCTGTAGGCAAAGCAACCTGTCCATCTGGAGCAGGAACATGATCACCTATAGCTGCATTTAAAATCTTGGCCAATGGGTGAAATAAAATTAAAGGGTGAAATAAAACAATGTTTTCAGTTTTTGGTTTCTGGAGGAAAAAGTAACTCAGTGGTTAAGAGTTTGAACTTTTGATTAAAAGGCTGTGAGTTGGTTGTGGTTGTGACAGTCCCCCTGAAAAAGTGTCTGCCAAATGCCATAATTGTTCAGTCTGGATTAGCTGTAAAACATTTGTAGCTTCTTGTGATGAACAGTGAATAAAGCATTGTAATAAAAAAAATGTGGATTATTTTGCCCCATGTGAATGTAAACGCCCAAACAGCATCATCAACCATCTACTGAATAATGCAATTCTTTTGTTTAAACACATCTAACTCTTGTTTTGTACTTTTATACAAGTCTTCTAAAAGTTTATAATCAGTTTCATGCTTGTTAATCAATTCTTTAATGAAATCTTTATAATGTGCCTCTAAGTCATTCATCTGCTCAGCTTGTCTTCTCGCCTCGTCCTGATACTTGATGTCTGTTTCTTTCTTTTTCTTCTCATAGTCATTTCTCATTTGCTCCCATTTTCTGGTTTCTTTTTCTTTTCTTTCTTTATCTTCTTTCTCTCTCTTTCTAATCTCATCTTGCCTTTCTGCTTCTATCTTCTTTTTCAGGCTCTGTATCTCTTCTTCTCTTCTTGTATTTACCTCTTGGATTTTTCTATTCCATTCTTCTTTTCTTAATTTTTCCTGTTCCTCATACTCCTGCTTTATTTTCTTTTTGCTTTCATTAAACTCTTCCTCCATTTGCTCCATTTTCTTCCTTTCTGTTTCTTGCCACTCATTTCTCTCTCGTTCTCTTTCTTTTTCAAAGTTTTTCCTCAGTTGAACCTGAATTTCTTCCTGTTCTCTCAGTTGTTTATCATGTCTCTCTTCTGTTCTCCTGTGTTCATCATCTCTCTCTCTAATCTGCTCTGTCCATTGCAGCTCTCGTTCTCTCAATTTCCTTTCAATATCTTCCTTAATTTCTATTTGATCATTTTCTGCTTCCTTCAATTTTCTCTTCCACATTTCTGTCTCTTTTTCCTGTTCTTCTCTTCTCTTTCGTTCTTCCTCATCCCTCTTTCTAATCTCTTCTTGCTGTTTGAGTTTCAGTTCTGTAATTGCTTGACTTTGTTGATGTTTAAAGCGTTCATTAAATTCTCGTTCTTTCTCTGCCCTTTTTCTCTCCTCCTCATTTTGCTGCTGGAGAAATTTTGTTTTTTGCTTTTCTATTTCTTGCTTCATCTCATCCAACATTCGTTTATTCTCTGCAGTTTGTCGTTTTTCCTCTTCTTCACGTATTTGATTCTCTTTCAACCATTTTTCTTTCAGTTCTTCTTCTTTCCTCTCATATTCTCGCCGCAGTGCTTCTTCTCTCTCCTTAAATGTGTTTTCCCGATTACGCCTATCCTCTTCCAACCTCTCTCTCTCTTTCTCCATTTTTTTCCTGAGCTGTTGAAGCTCTTCTTCAAATTTGGCCTTCAGAGCCTCTTTCTCAGCTTGCATCTGTTCCTCTCTCTCTTTCAGCATCTCCTTTTGTTTCTGTTGTATCGACATCTCTGCCATCTCAAACATCTCATTAGTAAAATAATTGACCCTGTTAAACTTGATCATTTGTTCAATCTTCTGAAGGAGATCGCTAACTTGGGTGGAATCTTTTACAGTGTTATTGAACAAGTGAACTCTTCCACCACAGTCCCTGATTAACCTGTTCACACATGGATGATCACTGGTCTTGATATAATCTTCTATTGTTTTACCTTTCAGTTTATCTCCTCCAGTAAACAGCACTATAGTGTATTTTGCAGCCTCGGCACCAAAGATCTTCTTAATCATAGACAATGTTTCCTTCTCTTCCTCAGTAAACCTTCCCACACTTAGCACAATGATGAAGGCATGGGGTCCTGGTGCCAGCAATGAAATGCATTTCACAATTTCTTCTATTACTTCTTCATTTGATAGTGTGGCGTCAAAGAGTCCTGGAGTGTCCACAACAGCTACTGATGTGCCCTGAACTTCTGCAATTCCCTTCTGGCACATTTTTGTAACAGATTTCATGCTGACATCACTCTCAAATTCTTCTCTTCCTAGAATGGTGTTTCCTGTGGCACTCTTCCCATTTCCTGCTTTTCCAATCAGTAAAATTCTCAGATGATTGAAGTCAGAGTTTTTACCTTCAGCACCTGAAAATGACACAGCGGTTTATTAATTCAGTGTCTGATTTTAAATATAATATATTTAATTATGGTGTTTAACTGCATTTTATTTTGTGTGACAATTTTGACTTCATTGGGACAATTTACAAGTTGGTTATTTGTAGTTGTAAAACAGCGAATGATATTTGGACTAGTTAAAGAAAGAACTACAACACCAAGGAAACAACAACAAAAACATTCTAAAGTGCTGTGGGGGCATTTCAGTGAGCATTAGAAGTAGTTATAAATGGACAATCAGACCTGTTTAAAATTATTTGAAACATAAACCATAGAAACCCTGGTAAATAGATTGAAATGTAAAACATTTATTATAATTATCTAAAATAAACATTTTATTATTTAGGTTTTACACATTTAGGTTTTAAACTACGCACCTGCTTCCTGTGGTTTAGCTTGAAGTTGTTTCTTCATTTCAGACAGTTCATCCTCTAGTGGCTTTTTAGCTCCATCTCTCTGTGCTCCGATAAACATTAAGAGAGAATAAATCTTTATATTTGTTACTTCGTCTAACAGTTCTGGTACCTGTTTATGTCCTCGATTTTTTTCTTTCTCTAAGATCATATATCTGTTTCCACACAAGCGTCGAAGTTCTTCCAATTCTGAATTTTGCTGAACAAAGTTAATTGTAGCTTGATTAATGTTCTCGCTGGTAAAAAGAACTATACTGTGATCACACACTGTTGGACTAAAGATTCTCTGAACCATCTCTATTTCTGTTTTGTCGTCATCAGTGAGAGGACCAACAGGAATGATAAAAAGAAAAGCATGGACAGGATTATCCAGAGAGATAAAGTGAAGAATCTTATCCACCACTTCGTCATCTAAGAGTTGAGTGTTATAGAGAGTTGGCATCACCATCAGCCTGAGACGGCGTCCACAGACTTCTGCAGTCTTCACATTTCTCTTGCCCAATATGAGATCTGATATGGAGGTCTTTAGTGCTTCATCACTTCCACACAGCACCAGGTTTAACACTGGCAACGAGGAATCACTTCCCATCACTGAAATGAAAAGAAAATCAATAATATTTAGAAGTGTCTGTCTATTAAACTCTAACATTTAGGACTGATGTGCTGTAGATATTTAAAACAACATATAAAATATAATTCTTGGGGGACTTCCGGTATGCCTCGTGGTGATTAGACGTAGGTGGAAGTCGCTCCGTGAACATTAGTCTTTTTTTATCAGCAATCTTAATTATTTTCTACAACATACTCATAAACAAGTCCAACTATAACGGGCATCATCAAATGGCGGGCCGCGGTCAAATCTTTAATATTAATAAAAATATAAATCATTTGTTCATGCGCAGCTAATCTAGTAATTACAACAGGAGCGTCATCAATAGCCAAGCCAATCAAATCGTTTGTTTACCTTTCAGCAACAGCGAGTGTGAGAGAGAGGTAGAGAGGAGATGAGAGAAAATGGCTTGCTCAAAAATGAGAAAAGTAGATGCTGAAAACCGAACTTTTAAAGATGAATGGACGGACAAATACAAGTTTATTCTGCCTGCAGCCACTTCTAAACCTTTGTGTCTCATATGCTGTGAAAATGTGGCGTTAATAAAAAGTGGCAACGTTAAGCGTCACTATGAGACCAAACACGGGTCGTTTGAGGAAATGTCCGCAGAAGTCCACAGTGAGGGCAAGTAAAATTATCGAATGGAAAGCACAGTATGACAGGTCTACTCATGTCATCACGCATGCATTTACAGGGCAGCAACGTGCAAATGAGTGTTCGTTAAAGATCGCGTGGATTTTGGCGCAACACAAGAAAGCATTCAGCGATGTGACAGTTGTAAAGGAGTGCTTAAAAGCGGCTGCAGAAACTTTACTTGACGGTAAACAAAAAGACGACATGTGTGAAAAAATAAAGTACCATTCTAGGCTCACCAATGAGCATCTCCACATGAGCATGAGACTTGCACTAACCCCATTTAAGCCAAGATTCAAACTGCTGGCAGGACACTTTTCTTTTATTCAGTAAATTCTGCCCTGTTCTATTTTACTTGAAATGTAGGCATTCGCCTAAGTTTCCTGTGTTATTTTATTTAAAATGTAGTTCATGTTTTAAAAAGGTGGCAGCTCAAATGTCTTTTGTTTATTTTTTTTCATGAAGATTAAAAGCACTTTTATTTTATTTAAAAGATTCTGAATGTTTTACATTACTTGAAATAGGCCCTAAGTTCAGGTTACTCAAAGCTGTGTTTGCACTTTTTATTTATTTTATTCAGAATAATTTCAGTGTCTGTTAATTGAAATGTAGTAAAGACAACTACAGTATTGTTTTCCATTCAAGTGCCATACAAGTTCAGACTTTTCGGTATGTTAAAAGCATAATATTTTGAAAACACTTGAAATTTAACAATAAATTATATAGAAATGTATGTGCGTTATTGATTTTATTAAAATGAGGGTACACTATTTTAAGTGACAACATAAGATCCGGACCTTTGCTGGGAGAAAATTTTAGTAACTGGACCTCTTTGAATTTTAATTGAATACCCCTGATCTATAACATATCTTCAAGAAAAATGCCTAAAGTGGGGAAGCAAGGACGAAATACAGCAGAAATGTTAACTGAATCGGGAAACGACCAAGCAGCTAACGCTATGGCTATAGCTGAACCGGAGGCTGAGCTCACACCTGCTTCTTTGAGGGAATTAATATAATTCACCATTCGTTCGGAAATTTCAACACTGCAATTTGAATTTCTATCTGAGATTCGTTCTGCCATGTCCACACTGCAAGCAACCCTTACATCGCAAGCTCAGAATATTGGGGACATTGAAACGGCACTTAATGACTCAGACAGCCGATTGACAGTGGTGGAGACGATGTGCAACGCGTTGAAAGCAAAGAACAACAGCTTAAAATTGGAATACAGGAAGGATTAGAAGGTCACAGCCCGGTCGCTTTCATTACTTTTTTTCTGACTTGTTCGGGAGTAGTGCCTTCACGAGGCCCTTAGAAATTGACCGCACGCACCGCGTTGGTCGGAAACCACAACCAAACACGTATCCTAGGCATATGCTTGTCCGACTCCACCATTATCAAACTAAAGAACTTATATTGAAGCTTAGATGTGAATGGGGCTCTCTAGAATCCAACGGGGTGGTGATTCGTATTTTCCCGGACATGTTGGCTGAGGTGGTGAGGCGCCGTTCTGAGTTTAAGGACGTGAGAGCTTCTCTTCGTAGCATGAGCGTCACCTATGGAATGCTACATCCCACTAAACTTCGCGTCGACTTTCAGGGACAGCAACATGTTTTCCACACTCCGCGGGCAGCGATGGATTTTTTCACTGCTTCCATCAAGACTACAGCGAACAGGGCCTGACGAGCAGAATTTACCCGAAGCTTATAAAGTAAAGTAGAAGTAAAAAAAAGTAAAAGGAAAAATAAGAAGAGTAAAATTTGGTATTCTGTCTGCATTTGTTACGTAGGGCCACGTTAATTTAGTCATGTGTAACACACTGCTGATAACTTGTACATATCGTAATTCAGTTCACAGGGCACTGCCGAAAGGGCAGCCAATAATTGAAGGAACCTGTTAGTTGTTTTCTTTTGTATCTGACTGAAACTCATTTAAAGATCTCTCGCCACAAAAGCTTGCTCAGGTCCTGGGTGGGACAGGTCTTTCATTCAGGATATAATTGTAAAAGGTAGAGGTACCGCCATCCTAATCAATAAGAATACCCTGTTTAGCCCATCAAATGTTATTTCAGATCCCAATGGTAGGTATGTGATTGTCTCGGGCTCCCTTTATAATTGCCAAGTTACTTTGGCAAGCATTTATGCGCCTAACTGGGATAATCCAGACTTTTTCATTAAGCTTTTCTCCAAACTTCCAGACCTAAATCTTTATCAACTAATTATGGGAGGTGACTTTAATTGTGTTCTAAACACTGTTTTGGACAGGTCATCTCCGAAATCAGCTCTCCCATCCCAATCTTCGAAAATAATTAACTCTCTCTTAGAGTTGTACGGAGTACCGGAAGTGTGGCGTCTTCTGAATCCCCTTTCTAGAGTCTTTTCCTTTTACTCTCCAGCTCACCACACATATACACGTATTGATTAATTTTTAATTGACAGTAAATTCATTCCTTCAGTAAAGTCTTCCACTTATGAAAGTATAATTATCTCTGATCATGCTCCAGTAACTCTCGAATTGGCCCTCCCTGGCTGCTATAGGTCCTTATATCCTTGGAAAATGAATGTATTACTTTTGTCAGATAACCACTTTGTTCAGTTTCTCTCAAAAAAGATCTCTACATTTCTTGAAATTAATTCAACAGAGGGAATCTCTACATCTTTACTATGGGAAACACTCAAAAATGATTTACGTGAAGAAATTATTTCTCACTCTACTCATATCAAGAGACTCTGTAATAAGAGGCTCCTCGAACTCTCTGAGCAAATTGGCATGTTAGATCAGGTTATACGAGCCACCCAACTCCTTCGTGATATAATGAAAGGGTCTTTTTGCAATCTGAATTTAACCTTCTTTCCACCGCTCAAGCTGAACAGCTTTTGCTTAAAATCGCGACACCATTTCTACGAGTTTGGCGATAAACCGGGTAAAGCACTGGCACTACAACTTAGACTTAAGACTGCAAAAAACATTATTACCCAAATCCAAACCCAAGAAGGTATTATTTTAACAGATCCTCAGGAAATTAATAACGAATTCAAATCTTTTTATTCCTCATTATATCAGTCAGAATCTTTTAAGGAACCTAACGCTATCAGTAGTTTTTTTGATAATCTTAATGTCCCCCAAATTGATAGCGAATCATAAACCAAATTGGACGAACCGATTATCTTAACAGAAATTATGCAATCTATATCACAAAAATGTGTAAAATCTCCGGGCCCAGACGGATTCCCGACAGAGTTTTTTAAAAAGCTTTCCCCGCAGCTTTCCCCACTGCTCCTCTCGGTCTTTGAAGAGTCTCTGAAAGACGGTTACCTACCCCCCTCTTTACGTCAGGCGTCAAATTCTCTCCTTTTAAAGCCCGATAAGAATCCGTTGGACTGTGGATCGTCCCGCCCAATCTCACTCCTCAATGTAGATGTAAAAATTTTGACAAAAGTTCTCTCTCTTAGATTAGAAACTGTTATGCAAGACATAATTCACCCAGACCAGACCGGCTTTATTAAAATTAGACAGGGTTTTTTTAATATCAGACGGTTGATGAATATAATTTACACTTCATCTGACTCTTCTTTGCCTGAGGCCTTGGTTTCTCTCGATGCAGAGAAGTCATTCGATTAGGTTGAGTGGGACTATTTATTTTTACATTAGAAAAATTTGGATTTGGTGATAGATTTGTGTCCTGGGTAAAACTCTTATATTTCTCTCCCTTGGCGTCCGTGAGATCGAACGGTGTTAGCTCAGGTTATTTTCCTCTTTACCGTGGCACCAGACAGGGTTGCCAACTATCCCCTCTTCTGTTTGCTTTAGCCATAGAACCTCTCGCGATCTCCCTTCGTAATAACCACAATATCACTGGTATTATTAGAGCGGGAAATTAACAAAAGATTTCTCTTTATGCGGATGACATAGTTGTGTATGTTTCAGATCCAGAATCGTCTCTTCCCCACATCTTAGATATTTTTAATCAGTTTAGTGGTGTCTCTGGCTATAAATTAAACTTACATAAGAGTGAGCTTTTTCCAATTAATTTTTCTGCAAGATCTATTCCAATATCAACATTACCATTTAAATTAGCCTCGGACAACTTCAGATACTTGGGAGTAACAATAACACGGATGTATGGTAACTTATTCAAGCATAATTTTATTGCATTGTTAGAGAAAACCTGTCACGGTGTGAGCAAAACAAAAGGCAGAAACCGGAGTACAGCTCGCTTGGGTTTTAATGGCATGCGTGAGAGAGAGATACACACACGCACACACACGCGCACAATCACACACTGCAGTCCTTAGGTTGAGAGAGATAGTCCGAGTAGCGCATTGGGAGAAGCGTAGCTGACCCGAGATGCACAGGGAGGGGAAGCGCAGCCGGTACGGGATTCTGGAGTCCGGATGAAACGGGTGAAAGAAGTCCTGTATGAAAACCGGAACGCCAAAACATGCAGTACGGGAAGTCCAACATAAACAATAACGAACGGGGAGTGAATGTGAGTGAGGGGTTTATGTAGGAGCGGGGTGGAGTGATGATGAGCTTCAGGTGTGCCTCGTTAAACCTGGAGCTTCAGAGAGAGTGGAGGCATGAGTGATGATGAGCTCCAGGTGTGCGTGGTTAAACCTGGAGCTCTATGGAGAGTGGAGGCATAGAGAGCCACCAAAGGGGGCGTGGCAGGTGGATCCCTGATATTACCCCCCCCTGAGGGGCGGCACCTGACGCCCCAAACCCACAGACGCTTGGAGGGCCAGGGCACTCGGAGGAGGATCCCGGTGTCCGTCCAGGGTCGAACGGGACCTGGTCAGAACCGCCGCAGAACCGGAGAAGGCCAGAAAGGACCTGAGGCGGGGCGACAGCCCAGGCGAAGCGCAGGAACCGGACTATGCTCAACCCGAAGGCATGGGATGGAACCATGCTCCCAGCGGAGGTCCGAAACGGCGCGTAGCTCATCGCGGAGGCCAGAATCGGAGCAAAACCACCGGCGAAGATCGGAGCCAGGACAAAGGCCGGATCCAGAGAGACAGCCCCAGCGTCGGATAGGGACTAAGCTGCGCCCGCAGCGGAGTCCCGAGGTTGAGCGACCTCCACAGCAGAGACCCGAGACCGAGTGATGCCCTCGGCGGCGATCAGGGCCGGATAGACGCCCAATGGGGAGGTCTGGATCGGAGCTACGTCCGTAGCGGAGATCGGAGTACGAGTGACGCACCCGGTGGAGCCCGGAATCAGAAAAACGACCCCGGTGGTGTCCAGAGGCCGAGTGACGTCCACGGTGGAGTTCAGAGGAGGGACGCCGCCATCGGAGGAGCCTGGAGGCGAGACGTCGCCGTCGAAGGACCCCGAAGGCGAGACGTCGCCATCGAAGGAGCCAGGAGGCGAGACGTCGCCTTCCTTTCAGGAAGCCCGGGAGCAAGACGTCGTCAAAGGAGGAGCTCTGGGGCGAGACGTCGCCTTCCAGGAAGCTCGGGAGCGAGACGTCGTCGAAGGAGGAGCTCTGGGGCGAGACGTCGCCATCGGAGGAGCTCAGAGGCGTGCCGTCGTCTTTGGAGGAGCTCAAAGGCGTGACGTCGCCATCGGAGTCGCACGAAGGCAAGACATCGCTATCAGAGGAGCTCGAAGGCGGGACGTGCTGGAGCAGAGAGGGGCTCTCTGAGACTCTGTGGAGCGGAGAGGAGCTCTCGGAGACGCTGTGGAGCAGAGAGGAGCTCTCGGAGACGCTGTGGAGCGGAGAGGAGCTCTCGGAGACGCTGTGGACTGGAGAGGAGCTCTCAGGGATGCTCTGGGGCAGAGAGAAGCTCTGCAACGTGGCTTCACCGGGAGAGGAACCCTGTGACGTGGCCATACCTCCAGAGGAACAGTGAGGCAAGCCGTCGCCTTCTGGGTGACCGTGAAGCGAGCCGTCGCCTTCGGAGAGGCCGTGTGGCAAGCCGTCGCCTTCGGGGAGGCCGTGAGGCGAGCCGTCGCCTTCGGGGAGACCGTGAGGCGAGCCGTCGCCTTCGGGGAGAGCGTGAGGCAAGCCGTCGCCTTCGGGGAGACCGTGAGGCGAGCCGTCGCCTTCGGGGAGACCGTGAGGCGAGCCGTCGCCTTCGGGGAGACCGTGAGGCGGCGGTACGACGTCCCTTTCGCGTCCAGGCGGCGGTACGACGTCCTTTTCACGGCCTTGAGTCTGAGTTGAGTGCACTGGGAAGCTCCGGGGGGGAACTGAGTTTGCCTGGAGACCTTGGAGTGGAGAGGAGCTCTCGGAGGCATGCTGGAGCTGAGAGAAGCTCTCTGAGGCATGCTGGAGCTGAGAGAAGCTCTCGGAGGCATGCTGGAGCTGAGAGAAGCTCTCGGAGGCATGCTGGAGCTGAGAGGAGCTCTCGGAGGCATGCTGAAGCTGAGAGGAGCTCTCGGGTACACGCTGGAGCGGAGAGGAGCTCTCCTGAAGGTCCTGGAGTGGAGAGGAGCTCGCCTGGAGATCCTGGAGTGGAGCCGAGCTCTCTTCAGGATCCTGGAGCAGAAAGGAGCTGTCCCGGAAAGATGCTCTCGGGGACGCACTGGAGTGGAGCTGTGCTCTCTTGGAGGTCCTGAAGCGGAGAGGAGCTCGCCTGGAGATCCTGGAGTGGAGCCGAGCTCTCTTCAGGATCCTGAAACGAAAAGGAGCTGTCCCGAAAACTCTGGAGCGGAAAGGTGCTCTCGGGGACACACTGGAGTGGAGCTGTGCTCTCCTGGAGGTCCTGGAACGGAACGGAGCTCTCTTCAGGACTCTGGAGCGGAACGGAGCTCTCTTCAGGACTCTGGAGCGGAACGGAGCTCTCTTCAGGACTCTGGAGCGGAACGGAGCTCTCTTCAGGACTCTGGAGCGGTACGGAGCTCTCTTCAGGACTCTGGAGCGGAACGGAGCTCTCTTCAGGACTCTGGAGCGGGAAAAAGTCCTCCTGGAAACCCTGGGGTGGAACCTGCTCAGAATCGAGAGGGTTGCACTACAGATACGCCGGATTCATCCCGAACATCCCCGTGAGAAGCTCAATGAAATGAGTACACGAACGGAAATCCCCGCCGAACGCGCTCCACAGCTTACTGGCAAGAGAGAGAGAGTCTCCAGACAAGAGGGAGATATGGAGCCTGATTTTAGCTGTTTCGGTGGTGTAAGAGGAGGGATAGAAGCACATATATTTATCCACGCTCCAAACAAAAACGATCCACTCCGCCATATCGGCGGAAAAGCGAGCCGGGAATTCCATAAGACTCGCAGGGGGGCGTGGCGCGGCCGTGCTTGCACGTTCCCGAGCCGGCGAGGATGAATCGGCTGCGTGCTTCCGGGTGTTTCCAGAGGCGGAGCTTGACCGTCGCTTCATCGTGGCACAGCGAATCCTCCATCCGAGGTTTGGATCGCGCTGGGACCACGGCAGCAACACGATCATTTATTTATTTATTTTTTTTTTTCAATCCCTTTCAGGAGGTTTGTTATTCTGTCACGGTGTGAGCGAAACAAAAGGCAGAAGCCGGAGTACAGCTCGCTTGGGTTTTAATGGCATGCGTGAGAGAGAGATACACACACGCACACACACACACACACACACACACACACACACACACACACACATACACACACGGCAGTCCTTAGGTTGAGAGAGATAGTCCGAGTAGCGCATTGGGAGAAGCGTAGCTGACCCGAGATGCACAGGGAGGGGAAGCGCAGCCGGTACGGGATTCTGGAGTCCGGATGAAACGGGTGAAAGAAGTCCTGTATGAAAACCGGAACGCCAAAACATGCAGTACGGGAAGTCCAACATAAACAATAACGAACGGGGAGTGAATGTGAGTGAGGGGTTTATGTAGGAGCGGGGTGGAGTGATGATGAGCTTCAGGTGTGCCTCGTTAAACCTGGAGCTTCAGAGAGAGTGGAGGCATGAGTGATGATGAGCTCCAGGTGTGCGTGGTTAAACCTGGAGCTCTATGGAGAGTGGAGGCATAGAGAGCCACCAAAGGGGGCGTGGCAGGTGGATCCCTGACAAAACCAAGCAAGATCTTGCCAAATGGACGACGCTTCCACTCTCTCTGGCAGGTAGAATCAATAGTATAAAGATGAATATTCTTCCTGTAGTGAGGTCCTTTATGGGGCCTTTTATTTTAAAATGTACTTTTTGTTTTAAAAGCATAAAGAAAAGCGTAGCCCCTTTAAGAGGTAGGCCCCAGTGAGTGCATTGCCCCTTTAAGAGGAAGTGTCCCGATTAGCGTGAGTGAATGAACAAATGCTTCGGATTCCGTACTCTTATAAAGTGTCTGAGCAGCTGTAAAGAATGGTTGCTGCTTGATTGTCTGTTTGTTTCATCGGCAGATTTCTTCTCTAATCAGGCTGCGTTTATCCTTCATGTGCAAGTGTTGTGCATTTAGCAAGAGGGTGATCAGATCTGCTCTTTGGCGGCTGGACTGTGGATGTGCTGTTTGTTTGCCATTTGAGTGTGGTATTGTTGTGCAGGCCTGGTTAAACGGAGGGGAACTGCATTTGGTCACTGCTGTCCTTCTTTACCCTTTATTTTTGGGGTTTTGTGATTTAATGTTTGTTTGGTTTTCTTTATTTAAGGCACCCATCATGTTGTATGGATGCCGTGTTTAGCTGACTGTTAAAAAGACTATAGGGGATTGTTTGCAGATATTTTATGGTATGATAACCAACTGATTTTGTGCATCTGTTCCTTTCCAGTGGATCATCTGGGAGCACTGGTTGGATTGTGGGTGTTGGTCCTTTGATGGTGGAATCTGTGCTACGGTTTACACTGCATGCTGTGTGAATCTTATGAATTTACGGTGTGTGGCACTTTGCGTGCGTGTGTGTGTGTGTGGGCGTGCGTGTGTGTGTTGATGTGTTTTCCTTTACAGGCACCATTTTGGGTGAACCTTTTGGGGTTAAAGTGGGCCTGCACCCGTGGCCTGTCAGTCTTCCTTTGTATCCACTGGAATGTTTGGTGTTAATTGGTAATTGTAACAGTTGGTATCCTTTTAATATGATTCATGTTGTAGTTTTAAATAAAATAAGGTATTAATAATAAGGGTTTATATTTTAACTTATTCTGGAAGTGTTGAGGAGGTTAATAAAAATCCAACACTAAAATAAGAAATCTGTCTCTGTTCCTTTTTATTTGGTACACACCGAACCTGTTTAATTTAAATTAGTATTTCCCATGGGTAGATCCCAGGGTGGCGTAGTCGGGTAACAAGTACATATTGGGGTCTTTTGGGCCCCACACGCTACATTCCCAAATTTCTTTTCCTGTTTCAATGTATTCAAATTTTTCTACCAAAAACATTTTTTAAGACCTTAGATTAAGCAGTATCTAATTATATTTGGAATGGAGGTCCAATAAGGATCCAAAAATCGTTTCTTCAACAGCTCAAAAAACTAGGTGGGTTTGCACTCCCTTACTTTTTAATATATTACTGGGCAGCAAATATCCATAGTATTCTCTACTGGAGCCAGTCACATTATGGCCTGTGCCAATGGGTTCTGTCATGGGTTGAGATAGAATGTAGTTCATGTACTCATGTGCCTCTGCATGCTTTATTATGCTCTTCATTAGTATTGAGGACATCCAATTACTCCTCCAATCCTTTAGTTCTACAAAGCCTTAAAATCTGGAAACAATTTAGAAAACATTTCGGTTTCTAGGCAGCATCAGGTCTGTCTCCTGTATACAAAAACCCCTCCTTTCTACCCTCTATTTCAGACAGATCCTTTGGAAAAATTCAACCTCCCTAAAACTAATTTTTTCCGATATCTCCAAATTCGTGATTTTGTAAGGAACACATCCTCTCATTTCCCGCACCCACCTCCTAAACAAGAGATTGATCAAGTTTTAGAAACAAAACTTTGTAAGGGTACTTTCATTCATTGTCCAGTCAGGCTATTCATCCCTTTCTAAAATAAAGAGTAACTGGGAATCGGACCTCAATTATAATTTCACGGATGAGGAATGGTTCAAGGCCCTTGGTCGTGTACATACCTCCTCTATATGCGGCCGTCATTTGTTAATACAGTTTAAATTGTTGCATAGAGTGTATTGGACAAAGACCAAACTATCTAAGATTAACCCTGGTTTGGATCCAACTTGTGACCGGTGTCGGCAGGCTCCAGCTACTCTCTATCATAATTTTTGGCTTTGCCCGGCCTTGACCTCTTTCTGGACATAAATTTTTAAATCAATCTCTAAGTACTTCATTTTAGATATTAAACCGTGTCCCCTAATGGCATTATTTGGACTCAACCCCACATATCCCTCCTTGTCATCCTTACAGTCAAACATGCTCGCCTTTTGTTTTATAGTAGCAAAGAGACTTATATTACTGAATTGGAAGAATCCTCACCCACCCAGTTATTCTCGTTGGATACATGACCTGTTGCAATTTATTCAAATAGAAAAGATCAGATTTACATTACTTGGTGTTACGGAAAAGTTTTACACCACCTGGCAACCATTCTTATTGTATTTAAGAGAAAGAGGAACGGGAAAAAAATTAAATCCTGTTCTCTTTGTTTAGCCTTCTTGAGGTCTTTCCCTTGCCCCTGACTTCTTGGTAGATGTAGAAAGGAAAAAGGAGAACATATATCTTTGAGAGTGTTAATGTACTTAGGTGCAAATCTTTTATTTTTATTTTGTTTTCTTTTTTTCTTTCTTTCTCCTGTTCATGATGCTCACATTCATGATTGTGATTGTATGTATAACTTAGGAAGAGAGAGACAAATTTTTTGTTGTTGGACTAAATGAACCACTGTTCTATTGTCTCTCTCGCCTAAGTGTCTTTCTGTTTGAGTGCATCAATAAAAAAAGATTTGGACTAAAATATAAAGCTCTGATGTAAAACTGCTCTTATTTAAATCCATAATCAATTATGTAAAAATAAAATATTTTTTAATACATAGATAATAATACATTGATTAAATAATAGGTGGGTAATAAAAAAAAATCTAATGTGGTAAAAATGTAGACAAAAAATCTCAGTATTAGGAGAGGGTGCTATATTGGTATGAACAATACTGTTACATTTTCATGAATTCTATTTTTGCATTTATATTGTTTTGTTTAATTTGGTACTTTTTACAACTTTTAACCCTATTAATGACAATACAGAGTCGTGGCTAAAAGTTTTGTTTTATCAAACCCTGATAAAAGTGCAGGTCTTTGTGATTTAAATAATGTCAGATTGTTTTCCACATTTTCGCATGTGGTCCAGCAACCAAGACAAATGTAAATCTTTCTTTTCAAATATTCGTTGTGTTTTTCTGCTTTAAAATGTTTTAAAGGTTTGTAATTTAAAAGTACGAAGATCCTGACTTTAATTAACAATTCTTTTTAGCAGTAACTTATATTCTCACATCGCAAGTGTTCTCCAGTCTTTTGCTGTGGTAGAAAAGCACTTAAACCTTGAAGTGAATTAATAAACAAGTTAAGACATTATCAAATTGGTGTTGTGTTTTTACATTTTAATGACAAAGCTTTCAGCCTCAATGAGGTTTTGTTCACCCCAAATAGTCACAAAAACCACCAAGCTTCACTTGACAAAACTTAACAAAAATCATAACCAACATAACTAACCAAAATTAAGGAAAAATTAAGGAAAATAATATGCATAACCTTGTGATTTTAGCTGAATACTCACAAAGGCAAATTATGTTTTATTTTTATTTATCGTCAAATAAACACTTACCATAACCTATGACCTTTTCCACTAAAGTTGATTTGCTCTTCTCTTTTGTGTGATCTGGACGATCTAGTGTTCTCTCTCCCAGTCTTGCAGGATTATCATCAATTTGGACCGATTCCTCAGAGACGTCACACATGAGACATTTTTGGTCGACCACATAACTGATGTGCTCAAAAAGCTCACGACATGAATTCTTTTTTTCCAGCTGTTTATATTTATAATACCGCTGAGAGCAGTCGTTTATTAAACTTTGAAAAGCATTCGACTTTTCTCCAGACTTGCCTCCATTAGAATCCTGCTCTATACCAATGACAAAGGTGTAGTTTAGAGCTTGCTTACTGAAGTACTTTAGTAATAATCCTAAGTGGCTCTTGTCCTCCTCTGTGAAGCTGTGAGGTTGTATCACAAGTAAAAATGCATGAGGTCCAGGGGCAGAAAGATGTACACACTCTTTCAGTTCCTCTGGTTTTAGTTTCGGGTTAAATAAAGGAGGTGCATTGATGAGAGTGATGTGCGTTCCTTCAACACATCCACTGGCTCTCTTACTGCACTGCTTGACTGAATGTGAAGGACCTTCAGTCTCAAATGCATCTTTTCCCAGGATAAAATTTCCTACCATGTAGGTATGTTGTAGACTTTTTCCCATCACTATGATCCTCAGCTCAGACACTGTAAAAAGGATAGCAAAAATACATAGAAGCTATTATTTATTAATATGCAATATTTACATGTTCACTTACAGTTTAGTAAATGGCAACAGAAAACAATCAAATAAATAAATAAATTGCATTAATGACAGATTTTAATGCAATGCAATGTGAAGTAAATGCAATATAATAGGGAATGACAGAAAAACCCAACTCTCTCTCTCTCTCTCTCTCTCTCTCTCTCTCTCTCTCTTTCTCCCTCTTTTAGAAAGCTCAGTCTTTTTTGTATGTCTGTACATGCCCGAGTTTGAGAGAAAGAGACAGATTTATAACTGTTGGAAAGCAGCCAACCTTCAGCCCTGGTACCAGATGCAATACAAGTATGCAAGCTCAACATCAGTCCACAGAGTTTTTCAAGCTGTCCGGTGTCTTTTTATAAAATAGTCACAACTAAATGTTACTGTAAAAGGTCCCTCACTGTGTTGTGTTACAAGGAATCCATATATATTTACCATTAATCAGCACTATTTGTTACAACATTGCATACACTAGTGGGCAAAAAAAATGCTTCAAAATATAGTAAAATTTAACAGTGGACCGATGAGCCAGCTGCAAGCTCCTCCTTAAGCACCTTCTGCATTGGACTGCATTGGAATACTTCAAATTATGACTTTAAGCAGGTGGCCATGACCAGATTTATGAATGGGTGACATGGGCAGCCACCCAGGGCACAGAGCATCCAAAAAAAAAGGGATCACTTTTTTTAACGCTCATTTGCAATGTCATATCAATTATAATATTATGTCACCATGTGGCATAAATTAACCTGGTCAGGGCTCGGATTGTGCACCCACTGCTCGGAGAAGTTCCCTCACTAATACACTGAGAAAGGAGAGGTGGGGGTTGGGTGACGTCATCAGGATTTCCAGTTGGAGAAGTGACGAGACCTGGAGTGACGTAAGGAGAACTGAGCCCAAATTAAAATTATGGATGCCAAATAAGGTCTAAGCCATTAGACCGTCTAAGCCATGGTTGCAGGAGCACCATTCATGCTAGATACAAAGAAAAGGAAAAAAAATGTCACATTTGTTTTGGCAATGGAAGTGAGAGTAAGAGACGAGAGTTGTGTTCATTAGTAATAATGTGGTATCACTATTTTGAACCAGGAAGTAAAGGTTAAGTGGCGGAAGTGACGATATAATATTTAGGTGAACGTGACACATGGTGAATTAATTAAACAGTTAAAATGAATGAAGTTTCATCCTCCTGTGCCTTGCTAATTAATAACTCCTGAATATTCTAGAGGGCAGTGGTTTCTTCACAGAATGAAACACAGAAGACTTCTCTTGGCAAGGTTGTATGCATAAAACCATATCACTTACCTGAGAACAAGAAAGTGAAGATGATTAACAATTAACATTTTCAAAAAGAAAAAACACTGGTGTATTAGTTACATTTTTGTAATCATTTTTTAAAAGGGTTTTCTCCATACTTTTGGCTGTGTTTGAAAAACAATACAGCCTCACTTACTTCTTGGTGGTGGGCTCAAACTACATTTCCTCCTCCTGCGCTTTGCCGAATCTGTGAAATAAATAGCTAACAGATTAATCAACATAACAAATCTAACTTAACGTGTAAATTATATATATATATATATATTGTAAGGGTTCATTGGTTCAATAAATTGAATGTTAATTCAATGTAGTGTGTAGCACTGGTAATTATGTTGATCATATCTAATTCGATTAGTTTGGGCAGTGCCCCTGTGACAACAAACTTGCCCCCACTTAAATGAGAAGCATGGATTATTATTATATCCTACCACTTTTGTGTAGGGGCCACTGGGAGGAGTTTGTGTTTTTCTCTGAACTGCTGTGAGAGAACTGACCCCATGCCTGTTTCTAAGGGATCAACCTCAACAATGAAGGGTCTGGGTGCATAAGAATGGCCGTTGTGTTAAATATTTTCCTCTGATGAAATTCTGGAAGTGTGAGATAATTTTAGACTCTTTCCTGCAGGCTGACTTCTACGAAGACCGAAAACTAATAGGAGCCCTGAACCTAATGACACGTTCAGTGCGACAACTTCAAACCACCTAAGGGAAAATGTTGAAACGAGTCGGGTGGAAAGTACAGCAAAAAGGAAAACTTATTGAGTTATGGAGGGAAAATGAGTGTTTGTATGATGTTTTTTTTATTCCACATATGTTTAGGGAGGTGGTTAAGGCATTGGACTTTTGATCTGAAGTTCACAAGTTCAAATACCAGGACCACCTGGGCCCTTGAGCAAAGCCCTTAACTGCTTGATTGTAAGTCGCTCTGGATAAGGGTATCTGCCAAATTTGTCAAGATCTTCCGGTTTCACGGCGCACACTTCCGGTTCCGTGGCTCGCACTTCCGGGTCGGCGGCAATCTTGCAGTTTTTACCGCACCTCCCGGTATTTAAGGACACCCAAGACTTTAGATTGGCGCCAGATTTTGCCTGGTCTGGTTCCTGCTCTTGTTCCTGCTCCTGTTCCTGACCCCTGTTCTGCTCAGCTCTGGTTTTGAACTCTGGACTGGTTTTTGGTTTGTGTTTCTTCCCTGCCTATATTGTTCTGTTTGCTGGCTTTTGGATTTTTTGGACTGTTTTGGATTTTGGTTTTGTCTTTGCCCCATTAAAACTTGTATTCTCCTTACCCTGTTGCATCCTGCATTTGGGACCTTCCCTCCCACCACTTAACCAGTCACACCCACACTCATCTCTGACAGCATAATCTAGCCAAAGATGGACCCAGCGGATATATTAAAACGTTGGGCTTGCTCCACCACAGACAGGCAATTCAGAGACCCAACTGAGACGTCGATATTTTGATGCTCAGGCCCCAGCACAGAACAGAGTATTTCCAGGTGCGTCAGGAACAATCTATAGCAAACCAGAGGTTTTTAATAACCTCCTAATTCGACTGTCCCTCCAGCCACTGAGCTCTGCTGGAGTGGCTGCCCAACCTCAGCCTTCCTGCCTGACTGGGGATGTCGCCCCATTCTTCCGACCTGCCAAGATTGCCTCTGTGCCTGTCTGCCTTGCCGAGCATGCCCCCGGTCCGCTCCACAGTCCCGCCGCTCCTTGCCCAATCCTTGCTGACTATGCTGCTCCACCCCTGGGTTTCTCCAAGGTGTTCATCTGGCCCCTGGGTGTTGCTGACGACGTTCTGCCTCAGACCTCCGCAGAGGGCGTTGCACTGCCTCAGACCTCTGCAGAGGGCGTCGCTCCACCTCATCACATCGGCCAGAAAGTGCTTGAGGCAGCCACCTGGAGGCTCGCTCCACGCTTCATTCGGCTTTACCTGACCTCATAGGCGTTCTACCCGGTAGCAGTTCGCCTCAAGTCCCGCTGTATCCGTCGCCGGCACCCAACTTTCCTCGTGCCCCAGGATTTTTGTGCCTGTCAAGTATTTCTAAAACTATTTCTCAGGTTTGTCAATTTGTCTTCCAGCTGACTGCACATTATCTCTCTCTCTCTCTCTCTCTCTCTCTCTCTCTCTCTCTCTCTCTCTCTCTCTCTCTCTCTCTCTCTCTCTATCTCTCGCTCTCTCTCACACACACACACAAAGTTTTCAAATAACATAATATGTTTTATTATTGGAATAATTAACTTTAACATGGTTTTACTTGTTACTTGAAAATGTTTTTTTTTTCTTTTACCAGTATTTATATACACGCAATTTAACATAGTGAAAACCCTGTCTGTGCACACATTATTTGTATCATTTAATGGAAAAAAAATTAATTTGAATCTGATGGCCACAACAAGTCTGAAAATAATGTCTTCTTTGTTGTATTTTTTATATAATGATGTGCCAAATGTTTTCAATCCATGAAAGTCAGACCAGTTCAGCACACAGTCTATTCTATATTTATCTGAGCACAGAACAGTTGTCCCACTTTGCTTCAGTCTATTTTTAATTGAGCTTTGGCTGAGAATAGATCAAGTTTCTGAATCATGTTTACATATGGCTTTCTCCATGTACGATTGAGTTTTAGAATGCTTTTATGAATGACATGGCAAAATGTGTTTGCAGACAATGATTTTTGGAAGTGTTTTTGAGCACATGCAGTGATTTTCATTACTGAGGGGAACCAACATCGATTTCCACCCTTGTCCCCGGCGTACAGAGATTTCTCCAGATTCTTACAAATTTTTTTACTAAAATATTTCACAATTTGCAGACAGTTTTTCATCTGGCCATCTTTACTTCTGGGAGACTCTGCCTCTTTATGATCCCCTTTTCATAATACTTACTTTTCCATCTTTTGGTGCCGCATCCCATATTTTAAAACCTGTTGCGGCCATCATATTTTCTACCGTGCTGTATCTGGAAGTTAAGTTAAGTCAACTGGACTTCTATCTGGTTTGTTTGAAACGTTTCACCACTTATCCGAGCAGCTTCTTTAGTGTGAGGAAAGTTGGCTGGATTCCACATATTTGTATGTCCCAGAGTCAATGATGAAGGAGAGAGTGGGAAGGAAATTATTCTGTACATTCTGTATTTATTTCTTTGATTGTTTGTTTATTCAGGTTTTTTTGCATAGCATCCCAACTTTTTTTGCCACTGTGGACTTATGTAACCAATCGCTGTTATGGGGTCAGTTACAACATTATAATTTGTATATGTTGTGACTATAGATGTATTCTGTAGCCACTAGTTGGCAATAGTAGAAAAGAAAAGTAAGTAAAGAGAAAAAGAGAAATATGTTTCAAACAGCCCAAAACGACAAAACACGATAAACGGACGCCACCCCAAAAATGTTTTTTCTTATTGTGTAATCCGTATATCATCCTCCCACACACTTTAAACACACACAGAAAACGTTTGCAAGAATATAGCGAGATGAATTTTGGGTTAATTCATAGAAATACAGTACTCTGCATCACATTTATGGTGAGTACATGTACTGTACGTTACACTATACAGTTCTGTAGTAGTGTAGCCTATGCATAGGTTCTCTGCTTGTTTATTGGTTGAAGTGGCCTATGATATAAAAAAAAAAAAAAGGTTTAGTTAAAGGTACACGTCAACACATTCTTTACTTTCAATGGCTAAATCTGTTGACGTATGTCTTTAAATCCGCCATTCTGTGACATCCGAGGACACTTCAACCAATAAACAAGCAAAATACATACCGTTTTCTGTACTGAAATGCTGCTCATTTCTAGTGGTATGTAGGGCTGGTCGATATGGCCTAAAAAAAAAATCCCTGATTTTTTCACAAAAAAATCGATTTGCGATTTAAATAGATTTTTTTTTCCCCTGCTTAAAATCAATCTGCATATGACAAAGAAAATGTTCAAAAAAAAGTTTTAACTTTATTAAATAAAGTTTATTTACCCTTCTGGGATTATAACCCTCTTTGGGTTAAAGTGCAATCAGAAACAACAAGCCAAAAATACAAGATGGCGGCCCTGCCATTGTAAATTGTGAAAATAGAACATAACATAACATAAAATGAGCAAACCTACAAAGAAAAATGTTTTATGAGTGTTTAAATGTGGAACATGATTGAAAATGCACCTGAGGTTTTGAGTGATTTTGCCTTTACTTTTCTCCAAAACTTCACAGAAAAAAGAAATAAAATTTAACAGAGTACTAGACAGGGACACTGTAAATAAGAAGTATTTGAAAGATTGAGCAAACCTACAAAGAAAAATGTTTTATGAGTGTTTGAATGTGGAAAATGGTTAAAAATGCAGTGATGCTTGGAGTGATTTTGCCTTTACTTTTCTTAAAAACTCCACAGTAAAATGACCTGAAATTTGAAATAAGAATATAATAAACAGGGAGATTCTGGATAAGAATTATTTGAAAGATTGAGTAAACCTCAAAAGAGTGTTTGAATATGGTGATTCAAATGCTCTGATTTTTGTTTCATTTCGTAGGGCCCTACATCTCTCCCACTCAACAGCATGCCTCTGTTGGAGGTGCTGCAGTAAATTGGTGGTACTGCTAACTTTGCTTGCAACAGCCTTCAAACACACTTTGCAGAGGGGTGTGTGTGTGCTGCGTTTGACGCAGCAAAACCGAATCAATTCCAAATTACAGATGACGCTGTGCTTTTCTTGGGAATGAGATCTTCTCTGCTCGCCACCATGTTGTTTGTGTATCTCTATGGCAAATGCACGGGAGGAGGGCTGAGTTCGTTTGAAACTATGGGAGCCCAGAGGGGAATGTCGGCGGACATTAAAGAGAAACCCGATTTTTATTAAAACAAATCGATGTAAACTACACATTCGAGTTAATTGATAAAATCGATTTATTGCCCAGCCCTAGTGGTATGTACATTGCCAAATAAGGAAGTGCTTACTGTACTGTATTAACATTTTACTTCATTTTAATTTAATAATATTTTATTAATACATTTCATTATTTCATCATAAAACTCCATAAAAACACTTCCCTATAAGTTTTTTGGTCTATCGTGCTGTCCACGAGAGATCGGGAAAATCAGCCAAACAAAATAGTTATGTGGCAAATGCAATTCTGAGATAAACCAGGAGCACGAGATTCAAACCGCTGTAAAGTAGGGATTACAGTATTGGTGTCTGTGTCTACTTCTTGGGGTTTTTTTGTTTTTGTTTTTTTTTATAACACAAGTACCACAGAATATAAATTTTTATAAACTGTATATTTCTTACCATATGTACACATGTTGCAGCAGTGTAGGAGGGTAGCTGACAAATGGGGTGTTACATTTTGTTTTTCCAATACAAACTCAAAGAAATGCAAAACAGCAAAAATAATAATTTAATGGCATCACTGCGAAAACCACTTTTGGCCATTCACACTGCACCCGTATTTATTCTGTATATACTGTATCATACATACATTAATACATGTACATATATTTATTATATAATTTCTTTGCACAGTTATATTACTATATATACCCTTATTTACACATACCATATATTATTACCAACTGCAACTTCTGTACATTATTCACTCTCACCCCTGTACATTTGGACCCCATACATTTATTTATCATACTGCTAATTATTGTAAATAGGCCACTTATGCACTTCTGGTTAGATGCTTAATGCATTTCATTAGTCCTGTACATGTACGCTGCACTATGACAATAACACTGAATCAAACCTAATTAATATAAAAATGCACGGTCAAGGAGTCGCATTTCACCTCAAAATATTAATAATAATAAAATAATATGATTAAATAAATAAAATGTGGTTTAACAAAAAAAATTAATAATTAGTATTCCTATATTCCATCAGAACACAAATAATAAAATTTCATGATTTTAAAATACTTTTACTTTGGATTTTAATGTCAAGTCAAATCAAGGCTTTTGTGGTCATTTTAAACATATAAAGTGCAACAAACAACGTTCCCAAAGGACCAGGGTGGTTAAATGACATTTTATGCATTGATATTTTGGGTCACTGTGAACAGCAATCCATTGAAAATATCAGTAAAAGCATGAAGGAAACGGTGTTAGCCAGCCATTAAAAAAATACATAAATACATAAAATATCAATACATAATTTTTTTCATCAAAGCACTAATACAATTTCTTGTTTGTGGTGTAAATATATATATAATCAAGGCTCATATTCAAACATTCTTGAAACATCTTTACTCTGTAGTGTTTGAGACTCTATAGTAAAATGTAAAAGCAAAATCACCTTTATTTTACCTTCCTTTAAATGTTTGCTAATTCATTCAATTGATCTTTACTCGTAGTGACTCTGACTATCACTGAATTCATTTTCAGGTAGTTCTACTGTACAATTTTTTTAACAACATGAAAATCAGTGCATTTAAATGACTATATTCAAACACTCACAAAACATTTTCTTTTATAGCTTTGCTTAATCTTTCAAATAATTCTTATTAAGAGCATCAATGTCTATTATGGTCTTACATTTCAAGTCAGTTTACTTTACAGTTTTTGGGAAAAGTGAAAATCATTCTAAACCTCAGTGCATTTTCAAACATGTTCCACATTCAAACATTCATAAAACATTTTCCTTTAGAGGTTTGCTCATTCTTTTAAATTATTCTTATTTACAGTGCCCCTGTGTAATATTTTATTACATTTCAAGTCATATTACTGTACAGATTTTGCGAAAAGTAAAGACAAATTCACCCCAAACCTCACTGCATTTGCAATCATGTTCCACATTCAAACATCCACCTTTCTTTCATTGTATTAATTCAAGTCGTTTTACTGTACACCTTTGGTTCAAATTAAATGCAAATATCAAATGCAACTTGTAAACGTATTTATTTTATTTTTTGAGCAAACCTGTAAAGAAACATGTTTCATGAGTGTTTGAATATGATTAAATATACAGTAATGTTTGGAATGAATCAGTGTTTACTTTTCTCAAAAACTGTACAGTAAAATTACTTAAAATTTAATAGAGTAATAGACAGGGACACTCTAAATAAAAATAATTTAAAAGATTAAGCAAACATATAAAGGAAAATGTTTAATAAGTGTTTGAATATGAAACATGATTGAACTGAGGTTTTTAATTTTAGTTCAAAACTTTTTGGTTTTCTTTATAACAGAAACCCCTTTCTGAAGCGTATTTACATATATTTTAACCACGCCCACCAACCATACCGTAAGTGCACGATTAAACGCGCAACCCAAAGAAAAGTGCGGCTTAACCGCAGTCAATAATGGCGCTAATTCTAACACACCCCTTAGATAAAAGACATTTGGTTCTTATCTAGCAAACGAACGGAAAATTACCAGACAACAAAAAGGAATTTTATATTTTATATTTTCTATAAGACGTGGTTTTAAAAGTAAAAGCAAGAAGTTACACATTCATCAAATACAACACGACATGCCCAGTTTGTCTCTCTGCCGAAACTACACACGACTCACACAAGGCAGGATTTCAATACTAAATATAGAAACCCTAAGCATGATAAATATAGAGTTAAAACCCACACATATTTTTAGTCGATATCACTACTAGTGTTATTTTTATTCTGGTCAAATTAATTTCTTCCTTTTTCAAGAAGAGGTGCATTAAGCAATCTCTGTGTATATAAGCATATCTTATTGACTATATAAATATTGTTTGTTCAAAATGCTTAATTGAATTTTTTAGTCCTGATCATAATAACTATGATTTCTCACACTATTAATAATCAGCTTCAATATGCCCAATCAAAATATATTAATATGACTTAATGACAAACCATGGAATCGGATGTACGTGCAGATAAATGTACAAAAGCAGAAAACAAAACCCAAAGTCGAGATAAACCCTGAAACAAAAATGTGGGTTTAATGTGTTACATTTTTGTTTTTCCAATACGAACTGAACTAAATGCGCAGTTCGTCCTGTAGACTTTACCCGCAGTGACTTTTATCATTAGACATTGATGTAATGATCCTCTACAACTGCATTATTCATGTTAAGAAAAGTGAAATAACAGTTGCCTTGTTCTGCAGAATGTATAACAGTCATATCGGATTTTCCAAGCACATAATAAAAACACTCATTCTAAACACATGCCTCAGTTACAAGACATTTGAGTCCTATCTAAATCTAGCAAAAGTTTTCTTACCTTTATACGATGCCATTTTCAGATGTGTGGTTTCAAAAGTAAAAACAAGAAGTAACCTAAAAGTTACCTAAATAATAACATGGATTCTGTCTATTCTGCATTCTTGCAATGCATCAGAAACTCCACTATAAGCATAGATTGTTATGAGAGTAAACTGTAAAAAGTTTAGGTGTATGCCTATACTGATTTATGTGAGCTGTGGGTTTATAAGGCTTCATGTACATTCATAGTTCTTTGAGGGAACTAGACATTCTGCACATAAGCAACCATATTAAAGAGCTCACACACTTGTGACACATGTAATCTGACAACATTTGTCAATTTACAAGAACATATACTGACAATTTGCACTTTTCTTTATTTTTCTTTATTTCTTTTTGGCCAGTTGCACGTAGCATCATCTAACAATATTGTATTTATTTATATGTTACAATTATTTAATTACATTCTCCTTTTTTAATTTATTTTATTTTAACCCTCAAAGGATCAATAAAGAATATGTAAGTCTATTTAAGTCTTAGTCTTATGCAACACATTCTACTAAGGGCGGCTTCACCTGGTTAGAAAACTGTAACACTGAAACTGAAAGTCAAGGAGTGGAGACTGTAGCAGGTTTTATGCTGATTCATAGCTCCTTTAATGCACATTTTCAGGCCTGTTATGAGATCCATGCTCCTTAGTGCAATTCCCTTATCCACTTTGTAAAAGTTGTCTCTCTTTACTATTGTTGTCTTCACTCAGAGTTCATCAGAGTTATGTTGTCAGGAAACGTAAGATCCAGTACAGTACGTTTTTACATTCTCCTGACTTCTCTTTCCCCTTTGTTTTGCAGACCGATGTGTCGGACAGGGGGCTGGGGTCCTTGTTATCCCAGGTGGTGGAGGGTTAAAAGCGCCATGTGCTGTACATCAGCTGTAAGCTGTCAGTGCGGGAGAGCCGGTACAGCACCATAGAGAAGGACTGCCTGGCCATCAAGAGGACAGTCCTCACTTTCCGATACGATCTGTTGGGACGGCCCATTACTACACAGTAAAAACCGAAGTGTTAATTTAACTCTTAAAGAGTTGAATTTGACTCTGTTTCAGATAACATTTGGTCCCACTCGAAATCAGTGTAAAATTTACTCTTTGGTCAGTGTCAAGTTTTTAGAGTTAATTCTACTCAATATTGTGTAAAAAATAACAATGAAATGTGTAAAATTATTTAACACTGTAGGTTAATCACACTGTTAAGAGTAATATAATTACACAATATAGAGTTAATTTATCTACAATTTTACTTAAAAAAAATGACACTTTAAGTGTAATATTTATATTTAATTTCTCTACAGTGTTTTGAAAAATATATAAATCATAAGATGCAGTGTTACTGAATTTTAAAACTATCAACTACTATCCAAATAAAAACAAGCACAATAACACTAGATCACAGAACTCACAATTTATTGTAAATATAAAGCATTTCAATGTCATTGAATTTACATTGCAAACACATTTCCTTGTCTCTGACCGAAACATGGATAAAATCATAAAAATGTTTACCAGAGAAAGCAATATGGCACGACAAGGAGAGTTGTGTCGTTCCCTCCATATGACATTTGTATGTCAAAAGGCCTAGGGTAATGCAGGTCGTCAACATGAAAAAAAACAAAATCCTGCCGCGCTCTGATCACCTCATATGCATGGAAATGTTCCTGAAAAGTTACTGTACTTAAAGGCAACGTGAGTAGCAACAGTCTTTCACACATTATCAGAACTGACTCAATCTGATAAAACACAGGCACTTCAGATTCAACCTTGCCACAGATAACCAAGTTTGGGCGATAAACAAAACCATTATGTTTAGCCCAATTAACCTTCATAACCTGAATGCTACTGGGCACTTGCATTGCCATAGCAATTTCAGAACCTCCTTTTACCATATTTAAAGACACCATTTTTCCTGGACCAATGTCTAACCGACCAAAAGTTGTTGAACTTCGCCAACTATGCCTGTACATAGCCCATGAATTACCTTAAAGTGCTTAACAAGGTTGTTTGGACTTCCATGGTGACTTTTGCAAAGAAAACACTTCATAGCTTTTTCTCAACTAACGCACCATTCTTGCCCACAACTCTGCAACTCTGGGAGTCTCCTTTGTTTCCCCCATGTCGATGTTATAGATGGTTGTTTGGACAAAAGTGAAAAAGCTGCTCAGGGAAGAACTGTATGATGTACCAAAGACGTAATGGGCTTTAAAGAGTTCATCAAAAGCTCCAAGTGAACCTGTTGCCTTGCATGGAAGTGCATACTTGTCAACCACAATGAAGTAGGAGTGAATGGTGCTCTGTGTGGATCCCTGGGCGAGAAGATAGGGCTGACTGCTTTGGGTGATGTTGTCTAGATGCTGCTGCACACCGGTTCCAACCTACAACAAAACACAGTCAACAGAATTGACAAAAACTTCTGACAATAGATCAGATCACCTCCAACTGTGCACAAGATTGAGGTGATGGAAGATATATTTAAAAGAACTGTTAAAGAATTTGTTCACTTTAAAAAATGTTTTTGCTGATAATTTACTCACCCCCATGTCATCCAAGATTCATGTCTTTCTTTCTTCAGTGAAAAATAAATTTAGGTTTTTGAGGAAAAAATTTCAGGATTTTTCTCCATATAATAAATTTCCATGGTGACCAACGGTTTGAGGGTTTAAATGAAGGGTCAAATGTCTGTCTCAATGTAGCTTCAAAGACTTGACAATCCCCGCAGAGAAATAAGGGTATTATATAGAGAAACGATTGGCTGTTTTCAAAATAATGTAATATACTTTTTAACCACAATTGAATCTTTCTGACGTTATGACGTAATGCGTGGCGCATCTTGAGATTCTACAACACGTGCAATTGTGGTATTTTTATTTTTAAACCAATGATCGTTTTTTGCTAGATAGGAACCTTATTTCTCTGCTGGAATCATATTGAGACTTTGAAGCTACACTGAGACAGACTTTCAACCCTCATTTGAACCCCCAAACCGTTGGTCACCATTGAAGTCCATTATATGGAGAAAAATCCTGAAATGTTTTCCTCAAAAACCTTAATTTATTTTCGACTGAAGAAAGAAAGACATGGACCTCTTGGATGACATGGGGGTTAGTAAATAATCAGCAAAAAAAAAATTTTATGTGAACTAACCCTTTAAGCATACCTTTTGAAATCTGATGAGCTGATCTACAGCTTGAAACGCAGAAAGCTTTCCCGGCTTCTTTCTACCTTGTGCAGATGGTTGTAGCAGATGTAGCAGCAGCCAAATGGCAGACATGTCACTGTCCCAGCCTACAAATAAGTAAATAAAAACCTGGTTTACATTATGCCATAGCATAGCATTCAACATGACAACCTGCACCATTACGAAAATGTACACTGCACACCTACATAACCCACAATAACAAGTAAAACAGGCTGCGTGCTTTCTGGTATGCTGAATTGTAGACATGCTGTTTAAACAAATTGAATAAAAAAACATGCATTCCCTTCTCACAAGAATCAAGTTCATATATTTAAGTTTGCCTCATGTATTCACTAAACGATGAAAGACAAGTATCTGCAGCCAATTTTATGTTAATGAAAAAAAAAAATAAGATTATTGACCTAACTAGATATCATAACATAAATGGTTAAAGCTGTATTATTTTGTCATTGCGTGATGTATAGGCTATATCTTTAACCTAATGTACCCACCTTCTTTCAAGAAAGCATTGAATGTCAGCTCAGACAGCTGGACGTATTTCTGCTCTTTCCCGAATTGAACACGCAACAGCATTTTGCCCCTGTTAACAAAGAAAATATATATTCAAAATCATCATTTAGGGCTGGTTCAACTAAGAGTTACCTGTCCATTTCTCACATGTTACACTGCAATTACAAATGGAGGCTGAAGAAGACAAAGTTGTGCTGGTTGAATATAACGTTTATTTTCTACTGCAAATTAAAGCTAGTTAAAGTTAAGAGGCACGGTCTTAAATTAGCTACCAAATAACTGTGCCAAAGTTAGCTAGCGCATTGGCTATTTTAGTTCGAACAGTAATCCGTTAAAATTGTTAAGCCATGTGAAACAAACACGTCATGCAATCAGTGATCTATGTTATCATTATATAAGACCAACATTAACTATCAGATGCATGCTAACGTTACCAGTATATATATATAAAAAACCTAGATGAACTCTGCCTGGGAAGCTAAAAAATACATTAGCTAAGAATAGCTATTAACTGTATTAAATCTTTTTTTGTTATAGTTACGGAGTTAACGTTATTTTACGCATAAAACATTCTGACCAACTTCATTCGTGAAAATATTGCAACAAATAAAGGAACAGTTTGGCAGAGTACCGGTTGCTATAACTTGTAATATGACCTCAACTAATATCAGCACACTTTAAAATTATGTAAAGTTAAAAAATACCGTTTTGGTGTGGACAACAAAGGATATTACTTACCTAGCAATATCAGTGACCTAGCGTTGCTCCTTCACAATCTTCCTCCACCGAAATTCGTGCTAACCGTTTGAGAAGCACAGCAGAGTGGCGGGGATTCATCACTGTTGTAGAGTTAAAATTGTCACTGCGTTTCTGCAGATTTTTACACTCACTTTTAACTCCATTGATAGAGCAACTTTACTCCCCAAAGTGTTGAAAATACTCTATCTGGGTTAAAATTACTTTACTCTGAAATATTAACACCCCATTTTTTACTGTGTATCTGTTCGGACCAACCACTCTGGTATATGACACATCAGTCATTTAAATTCAAGGTGGTGGGATGTGGTGGGAGTGTGAGTTTGTGAATTGAGGGCGAGGCCAGAGGAGACAAGTGGTAAGAATCACACACCTGTTTGGGAAAAGGATAAGAGGAGTGAGAGAAGGGTGCCTTGAGAAAAAGAGACACAGAGAGACGTGTGTGTGTGTGTGTGTGTGTGTATCTCCTACATCTCTTCTCAATATTATTAACTCCTCCATATTTTCAGGTCATATTGTATTGTCCTTTGAGAAGTGCATTCTCACATTTGCTTCCTGACAGTCCTGACATCACATATCACATATCATAACCTTATGCTCCAGTACATATGATCAGATGTACATTATCAACTTGTGCTCCAATTGTGTCTCACCTCATGAAGATTATGGACTTTCAAAGAGTAGATGCTGACCCTGCAAACATCTTAAACCATCCAGAGACGTACCAGCATTATTTGAATCCCACTTTATGTAGAGTCTAGACATTGAACTTGGAGGAGAAACAACCTCTTAACCGCGACTAAAAAAACATTCTACATATGCTGTTACTCCAGAATTGAACATTTAAAAGCACTGGCATGGAAAAGTTGGTGTTATATAGTAATTATAATTTCACTTCAGTTATTACAATAAAAGCACAAATACCCAAAGCACATAAAATCTATGCTTCATTTAACCAAAGCTGTTTTTTCAATGCATTTTATACAAATTGTGTGAGATTGCCCTCAAGTGGTCAAGAGAAGTATAGTCGAAGGTAACCACAACCAGATGGCGCCATCTGGTGGTCGAGAGATAAAAATTTCAATATGGTCATTAGAGTAGCTGAAGGGAAGTGTATGCTGCAGAAACTCCTCAGCATTATAGACAACACTGCTCATAGATTCTTTATCATTCTGCTGAAATCACTGCAGCACTTTCAACCAACGGTTCAGTACACCACAGACATGAGATTATCCAATAAAACTGTTCAAATCTTCCACTATCATTAGAAAAGTAATCTCTTTAAACTAAAAGGCTGGTCAGTATCCAGTCAGTAATTAGATTTAGAAGAACTTTTACAGTTCTTGAATAACATTTCTAGATTTTTATTTTATACTAGTGTGTATCTGTAAATATTTTTTATTCATATTGATTTCATATTATATCATATAATTTGTATAATTGCAAACACATTTTTCTAAACCAGTCACTGGAGAAGCCTTTGTTCTACATGTTGTGTCCTGTTTTACATGCTATGCTTCAAAAGACCTCTAGAGGTAGTAAGGGAGTACAGAAGAAGAATGGAAGAGAGATGTAGATGGAGATTAATTAGGTCTGTATTAGCAATTGATTAGGATTGTTTTTATTTCAAGTGTCAAATATTATTTCCATGGCATCGCTTCCCTTTGTCCTGGTAACACAACACTATACACCCGATTGTTTTTATTTCCAACACTAAAATGAAAAAGCCATAATTTGTCAACTATGCATTACAGTCAAATGTTTTATTTTATTTTATCTTTGTTATGCAAACTGAGAGTGGTGTGAAGATGGTGTAGATGGTTGGATGGTGTGGAGATGGTGAAGCAGGAAGTGGATAGGATTAGTAAGAAGGAAGTGAGAGCAGTGATTAAGAGGATGAAAAGTGGAAAGTCGTTAGGACCCGATGACATACCAGTAGAAGCATGGAGATGTTTAGGAGAGATGGCAGTGGAGTTTTCAACAAGATTGTTTAACAAGATTTTGGAAGGTGAGAAGATGCCTGAGGAATGGAGAAGAAGTGTGCTGGTACCGATCTTTAAGCATAAAGGAGATGTGCAGACCTGCAGTAACTACAGGGGTATTAAGTTGATCAGTCACACCATGAAGTTATGGGAAAGAGTAGTGAAAGCCAGGCTGAGAGAAGAGGTGACCATCTGTGAGCAACATTATGGCTTCATGCCGATAAAGCGCACCACAGATGCCTTATTTGCTTTGAGAATGTTGATGGAGAAGTATAGAGAAGGACAGAAGGAATTGCATTGTGTATTTGTGGATTTAGAGAAGGCCTACGACAGGGTGCCAAGAGAGGAGTTGTGGTATTGTATGAGGAAGTCAGGTGTGTCAGAGAAGTATGTGAGGGTGGTGCAGGACATGTATGAGGACAGTGTGACGGCAGTGAAGTGTGCAGTAGGTACGACAGACTGGTTTAGAGTGAAGGTTGGACTGCATCAAGGATCGGCCCTGAGCCCTTTCCTGTTTGCAGTGGTGATGGACAGGTTGACGGACGAGGTCAGACAGGAGTCTCCCTGGACTATGATGTTTGCGGATGATATTGTGATTTGTTGTGAGAGTAGGGAGCAGGTTGAGAAGAGCCTGGAGAGGTGGAGATATGCGCTGGAGAGAAGGGGAATGAAACTCAGTAGGAGTAAGACAGAATACATGTGTGTGAATGAGAGGGAGGGCAGTGGAGTGGTGCGGTTGCAGGGAGAAGAGCTTCAGAAGGTAGAGGAATTCAGGTACCTGGGGTCAACAGTGCAAAGTAATGGAGAGTGTGTTAGAGAAGTGAAGAAAAGAGTGCAGGCAGGGTGGAGTGGGTGGAGAAGAGTGACAGGAGTGATTTGTGATAGTAGGGTATCTGCAAAATTGAAAGGAAAAGTTTATAGGACTGTGGTGAGACCTGAGATGTTGTATGGATTAGAGACAGTGGCATTGAGTAAAAGACAGGAGGTGGAGCTGGAGGTAGCAGAGCTGAAGATGTTGAGGTTTTCGTTGGGAGTGACGAGGATGGATAAGATTAGAAATGAGTTTATTAGAGGGACAGCGCATGTAGGATGTTTTGGTGACAAGGTGAGGGAGGCGAGATTGAGATGGTTTGGACATGTGCAGAGGAGGGACATGAATTATATTGGTAGAAGAATGCTGAGGATGGAGCGACCAGGTAGGAGGAAAAGAGGAAGGCCAAGAAGGAGGTTCATGGATGTGGTGAGGGAAGACATGCAGGTAGTTGGTGTAAAAGAGGCAGATGTAGAGGACAGGGTGGTATGGAGACGGATGATCCGCTGTGGCGACCCCTAATGGGAGCAGCCGAAAGAAGAAGAAGAAGAAGAAGTTTCTCTCTGACTTTCTGACTTATTCTCTTATTGTGAGATAAATCATTTTGGTGCTCAAAATTTGCCTTCTGTTTTTCAGCTTCTCTTTTAGCATCCTAGCGTTGTTATGTTGTCAGGAAACAGAAAGAAGCAAGACCAGACAAGGCTGATCACTCCGTTTCTCTCTTTCTTTTTTTTCTTTCCTCCAAATCACTTCTATTTTCCCCTAATGGTCCCTGTAAGAATAACAGGACACGACACGTCTCAAATTTATTCTCCATTTCTATCATTTTCTCCTCACAGACATTTAATATTTCCCATTCAGTCTCCATTTTGACTTTATCTTTTTTTGTCTCTTTACACATATTTACTGCCTCTTTCATTCTTTAGTTTATTGCAGCCCCCAATCTTTTTGCTACATTTCAATTTGGTCATTTTATTTGTATTTATAATTTGTATTATCTATTTTTCTTTCAGTTTTTTGTTGTTGTTCTTTCCTATCTCTCTTATATTTTTTAAAAATATCTTTCTCTCTGTCCATCTTCTGTTCTTTGTACCTTATTGTGTTCAATATGGGGGAAGTGATCGCTCAGTGGTAAAGATATTGGTCTTCTGATCAGAAGGATGAAAGTTCAAATCATAAATCACAATTGTCACAAAAGTCACTATAGATAAATGTCTGTCAAATGACAAAAATGTAAATATGTTTCTTCTTTGCAGTTTTTATTGACTGCACCACTGTTTCCAACATTTGGAGTAAAATAATTGTCCCTGTCAAAATATTTTATCATTTGGAGATGCTCACTAACTTTGGTAAAATACAGTCAGATTGCAACAACCAAAATCAGTTCACATCGCAGCAAGGAAAAATTCTAAATCTTCTCAGAAAAAGCACACCAAAAAACAAACTTAGGACTAACTTACACTTGGGAACATGAGGAAAAAGCCAGAAGACTTGGGAAACCAAACTCAGGAAAAAACAAACCTCACAACATCACAATGTACAAGCAAGAAACAGACACAAAAGGGGAAGTTACATACACTCAGGCTAACAAGATTTAGGTGGACCATCCCCCCAAAACCCCCCCTCCCCACAAATATTCCACAGTATTATTGAACAAATGACTTTTAATTTTTACTGTTAACTGTTAATTATAATCTATTTTTATATGTAGAACATTTTAGGAACAAATCTGTAAATTGACCCAAACATGTTTCCATTTCAAAATTCGGGGTGTATTTTGCTTTATCTGTAAAGTCCTCACAAAGTCTGAACCAATTCTGTGTGAAATGTTTCAGGTTTTACTAAATAAACAGTTGGAATAATCTATTAAAATACCATGAAACCCTCACACACTTACACAACCCCCAGACTGTATTTATGCACAATGAACCAGAACTCTGTTAAAATATAAAGATTAAATGATTTATTTAAAAAGGAATATACAGGACAAATAAATTCAGTACAAACATTAATATTTGTTCTAACAGATTTCTGTTTCACACGATATGAGTTTTTGATTGAGAGTATTTTCCAGTCAGATTATTTTCCCATATTTTCTCATCAAATATTTCCAATTTGCAATCGAGTTTGAGTATAATACTGATACATAATAAGAAATTATAATAGAATGAAAACATACTAAAAATAAACTCATAGTGCTCATAGTATTCCAATAACAGTGAGATTGAAAAAACATATAGAAAAAAAATTTAATGCAATGGAGCATCAAAGTAGCCACAAAAAATAAACAATTTTAATAATACACACATTTTGTGTGGACCAACACATGCTGATGAAATACTATGATATGACAGTTAATGTAAGTGTAGCAACATATTTCTAAACATTAGTCACAGTATGACGATTCTCACTCTGCATTAAAGTATTACAAAATTTACAAATGTACATCATACAAAAATGTATGATTAACACACATCTCCATTACATCCTCACCATCTCAAATGTGCTTCTTTTTAAAATTAGGAACCAATCAGATTCTTTCTGTATCCAATGTCAAACTAAGAACAAATGCACAGAAATCCTTATGATAACAGAAGACAGAACAGATGCCTCTCCATGGCCTCGGTGCCACAAACTCAACAGGTCTATTTGTTCTGAATGCTGTAGGCAAAGCAACCTGTCCATCTGGAGCAGGAACATGATCACCTATAGCTGCATTTAAAATCTTGGCCAATGGGTGAAATAAAATTAAAGGGTGAAATAAAACAATGTTTTCAGTTTTTAGTTTCTGGGGAAAGGCTTAACCTTCAATTTCACAGTTGCATAAATATAATAATTATAAGTAACACTGTATAAGTGCATCTGCCAATTGCTGTAATTGTTCAGTCTAGACTAGCTGTGACACGTTTGTAGCTTTTGTGTGATGAACAGTGAATAAAGCATTGTAGTTAAAGAAATGTGGATTATTTTGCCCCATGTGAATGTAAACACCCAAACAGCATCAGCAGTCTTCTACTGAATAATGCATTTCTTTGGTATGCGCGCATCTAAATATGATATTGTACTGTTATACATGTCATATAAAAGATTAGAATCAGTTTCATGTTTGGTAACCACTTTTTGAATGGAATCTTTATGTTGTGTCTCTAAGTTATTCTTCTGCTCAGCTTGTCTTCTCGCCTCATTCTGATATTTGGTCTCTGTTTTTTTCTTTTTCTTTCTATAGTAATTTCTCACTTGCTCCTGTTCTCTGTCTGCTTTTTCTTTTCTTTCTTTATTTTCTATTTCTCTCTTTCTAATCTCATCTTGCCTTTCTGCTTCTATCTTCTCTTTCAGTCTCTGTAGACTCTGTCTCTCTTCTTCTCTTCTTGTAATTTCCTCTTGGATTCTTTTATTCCACTCTTCTTTTCTTATATTTTCCTGTTCCTCATACTCCTGCTTTATTTTCTTTTTGCTTTCATTAAACTCTTCCTCCATTTGCTCCACTTTCTTCCTTTCTGTTTCTTGCCACTCATTTCTCTCTCGTTCTCTTTCTTTTTCAAAGTTTTTCCTCAGTTGATCCTGAATTTCTTCCTGTTCTCTCAGTTCTTTATCGTGTCTCTCTTCTGTTCTCCTGTGTTCATCATCTCTCTCTCTCATCTGCTCTGTCCATTGCAGCTCTCGTTCTCTCAAGTTTTGTTTAATATCTTCCCTAATTTCTATTTTATCATTTTCTGATTCCTTTAATTTTCTCTTCCACATTTCTGTCTCTTTTTCCTGTTCTTCTCTTCTCTTTCGCTCTTCCTCATCCCTCTTTCTAATCTCTTCTTGCTGTTTGAGTTTCAGTTCTGTAATTGCTTGACTTTGTTGATGTTTAAAGCGTTCATTAAATTCTCTTTCTCTCTCTGCCCTTTTTCTCTCCTCCTCATTTTGCTGCTGGAGAAATTTAGCTTTTTGCTTTTCTATTTCTTGCTTCATCTCATCCAACATTCGTTTATTCTCTGCAGTTTGCCGTTTTTCCTCTTCTTCTCTTCTTTGATTCTCTTTTACCCATTTCTCTTTCTGTTCTTCTTCTTTCCTCTTATACTCTCGCCGCAGTGCTTCTTCTCTCTCCTTAAATGTGTTTTCCCGATTACGCCTATCCTCTTCCAACCTCTCTCTCTCTTCCTCCATAATCCTCCTGATCTGTTCAAGCTCTTCTTCAAATTTGGCCTTCAGAGCCTCTTTCTCAGCTTGCATCTGTTCCTCTCTCTCTTTCAGCATCTCCTTTTGTTTCTGTTGTATCGACATCTCTGCCATCTCAAACATCTCATTAGTAAAATAATTATCTCTGTTAAACTTGATCATATTTTCTATCATTTGGAGAAGATCTATAACTTGGGTGGAATCTTCTACAGTGTTATTGAACAAGTGAACTCTTCCACCACAGTCCCTGATTAACCTGTTAACATGATCACTGTTCTTGATATAATCTTCTATTGTTTTACCTTTCAGTTTATCTCCTCCAGTAAACAGCACTATAGTGTATTTTGCAGCCTCGGCACCAAAGATCTTCTTAATCAGAGTCAATGTTTCCTTCTCTTCCTCAGTAAACCTTCCCACACTCAGCACAATGATGATGGCATGGGGTCCTGGTGCAAGCAATGAAATGCATTTCACTATTTCTTCTATTACTTCTTCATTTGAAAGTGTGGTGTCAAAGAGTCCTGGAGTGTCCACAACAGCTACTGATGTGCCCTGAACTTCTGCAATTCCCTTCTGACACATTTTTGTCACAGAGGTCAAGCCGACATCACTCTCAAATTCTTCTCTTCCTAGAATGGTGTTTCCTGTGGCACTCTTCCCATTTCCTGTTTTCCCAATCAGTAAAATTCTCAGATGATTGGAGTCAGAGTTTTCACCTTCAGCACCTGAAAATGACACAGCGGTTTATTAATTCAGTGTCTGATTTCAAATATTATACATTTAATTATGGTGTTTAACTGCATTTTAATTGGTGTCACAATTTTGACTTGCAAATTTAATTATTCATCAGGAACTGCTTTTGAGTGAGTGTGTGCGCGTGTGTGTGCGTGCGCGTCTCTACACCAAAATATGTTGTTGGCAACTGCCCGTGAACAAGCTCGAAATTCATTTTATTTATAACAAGTATTGCTAAATTTTCATTTCACCATAGATGAAAAATAAAATTCGTTTTACGTCTGTGATGCAATCTGAGAAAGATTTGTGCCAGTAACAGAAAGCTAATTGGGTGTTGTAAGTTGGTTATATGTAGCTGTAAAACAGATAATTATATTTGGACTAGTGAAAGAAAGAACAACAACAACAAGAAAAATGCATTTTAAAGTGCTGTGGGGGCATTTCAGTGAGCATTAGAAGTAGCGATTTATTATAATTATCTAAAATAACCATTTCATTATTTAGGTTTTACACATTTGGGTTTTAAACTACGCACCTGCTTCCTGTGGTTTTGCTTGAAGTCGCTTAATTTCAGACAGTTCATCCTCTAGTCGCTTTTTAGCTCCATCTCTCTGTGCCTCAATGTACATTGAGAGAGAATAAATCTTGTTCATATTTGTTACATGGTCTAACAGTTTTGGTAGCTGTTTATGTCCTCGTTTTTGTTCTTTCTCTAAGATCATATATCTGTTTCCACACATTCGTCGAAGTTCTTCCATTTCTGAATGTCCCTGAACAAAGTTATTTGTAGCTTGATTAATGTTCTCGCTGGTAAAAAGAACTATACTGTGATCACACACCCGTGGACTAAAGATTCTCTGAATCATCTCTATTTCTGTTTTGTCATCATCAGTGAGAGGACCAGCGGGAATGATGAAAAGAAAAGCATGGACAGGATTATCCAGAGAGATACAGTGAAGAATCTTATCCACCACTTCTTCATCTGAGAGATGAGTGTTATAGAGAGTTGGCATCACCATCAGCCTGAGACGGCGTCCACAGACTTCTGCAGTCTTCACATTTCTCTTGCCCAATATGAGATCTGATATGGAGGTCTTTAGTGCTTCATCACTTCCACACAGCACCAGGTTTAACACTGGCAACGAGGAATCACTTTCCAGCACTAAAATAAAAAGAAAATCAATAATATTTGTAAGTGTCTGTCTATTAAACTCTAACATTTAGGACTGATGTGCTGTAGATGTTTAAAACAACAGATAAAGTATAAATCTCAGATGTGAAACTGCTCATATTTAAATCCATAATAAACTATTAAAAAAGTATTTATTTTCTTTAAATTCATAGATAATATTACATTAATTAAATAATGGGTGGGTAAGACAAAAATCCAGAATCTTGTGATCAAGGTTCTGGTAATTTTCTGGTAATTTTTTTTTCTTTTTTAAAAAGCATTTTTGTACCTCTACCAATTCTTTTTAGCAGTAACTTATATACTCACATCTCAAGTGCTCTTCAGTCTTTTGCTGTGGTAGAAATGTACTTAAACCTTGAAGTGAATAAATAAAATGAAACAATCATAAATTGTATTTTTACATTTTAATGTAAAAGCTTTCAGCCTCAGTGAGGTTTTGTTCACCACAAATAATCACAAAAAGCACAAAAGTTTAATCCTAACCAACACAACTAACCAAAATTAATTAAAAAAAATGCAATTACAGTTCGATTAACCTTAAAAAAAAAAAAATCACAAAATATTATGCACAAACTTGTGATTTTAGCTTAATACTCAAAGAAAAAGTAGGTTTTATGTTTATTTATCGTCAAATAAACACTTACCAAAACTTATGACTTTTTCCACTAATGTTGATTTGCTCTTCTCTTTTGTGTGATCTGAAAGATCTAGTGTTCTCTCTCCCAGTCTTGCAGGATTATCATCAGCTTGGAAATATTCTTCAGAGACGTCACACATGAGACAATTTCCTCCGTTTTTTTTACCACACTTCTGATGTGAGTAAAAAGCTCACGACATGAATTCTTTTTTTTAAGCTGTTTATATTTATAATACCTCTGACATTCATTTGTTAGACTTTGAAAAGCATTCGACTTTTCTCCAGACTTGCCTCCATTAGAATCCTGCTCTATACCAATGACAAAGGTGTAGTTTAGAGCTTGCTTACTGAAGTACTTTAGTAATAATCCTAAGTGGCTCTTGTCCTCCTCTGTGAAGCTGTGAGGTTGTATCACAAGTAAAAATGCATGAGGTCCAGGGGCAGAAAGATGTACACACTCTTTCAGTTCCTCTGGTTTTAGTTTCGGGTTAAATAAAGGAGGTGCATTGATGAGAGTGATGTGCGTTCCTTCAACACATCCACTGGCTCTCTTACTGCACTGCTTGACTGAATGTGAAGGACCTTCAGTCTCAAATGCATCTTTTCCCAGGATAAAATTTCTTACCATGTAGGTATGTTGTAGACTTTTTCCCATCACAATGATCCTCAGCTCAGACACTGTAAAAAGGATAGCAAAAATACATAGAAGATATTATTTATTAAATATGCAATATTTACATGTTCACTTACAGTTTAATAAATGGCAACAGAAAACAAACAATCAAATACATAAATAAATTCATGACACCGAGATGTTTCATATGAAGTAAATGCAATATAATAGGAAATGACAAAAAAAATCTCTCTCTCTCTCTCTCTCTCTCTCTCTCTCTCAGTGAGCTGAGTCCTTTTGTTTGTCTGTACGTGCCTGAGTGTGAGAGAAAGAGAGATTTAGAACTGTTGGAAAGCAGGCAACCTTCAGCCCTGGTACCAGATGCAATAAAAGTATGCAAGCTCAAGATGACTCCACATGAGTTTTTCAAGCTGTCACATGTCTTTTTCTAAAATATTCACAAGTAAATGTTACTGTAGAAGTTCCCTCACTGTGTTGTGATCCATATATTTAAATTATGACTCCAAGCAGGTGGCCATGACCAGTGGCAGATTTATGCATGGGTGACATAGGCTGCCACCCAAATTGCCAGGTAGCAGCACAGGGGCATCCAAAAAAAAAATTTGAATCATTTATTTTTAACGCTCATTTGCAATGTCACATTAATTATAATATTATGTCACCATGTGGCATAAATTAACCTGGTCAGGACTTGGAGTGTGCACCCACCGCTCGAAGAAGTTCCCTCACTAATACACTGAAAAAGGAGAGGCGGGGGTTGGGTAACCACAGTCATCGGGGTTTCCAGTGGGAGAACTGATGAGACCTGGTGTGACATCAAGTCAGTAAGGAGAGCAGAGTCCAAATTTTATTATGGATGCCAAATACGGTCTGAGTCTTCAGGAGCCCAGTTCAAAATAAAGAGGAATAAAGTATGGGGGAAACCTGCTAAAGATAAAGGTGTGTATGCAGCTCTATCACTCATCTCTATCACTCATCACCATTCATGCTAGATCCAAAGAAAAGAAAAAAAAGTCACATTTGTTTTGGCAATGGAAGTGAGAGTAAGAGACGAGAGCTGTGTTCATGAGTAATAATGTGTATCACTATTTTGAAGCAGGAAGTGAAGGTTAAGTGCTGAAAGTGACGATATAATAGTCAGGTGAACGTGACACAAAGTTCCATCCTCCTGTGCCTTGCTAATTAATAGCTCCTGATTATTCCAGAGTGCAGTGGTTTCTTCACAGAATGAAACACAGAAAACTGCTCTTGGCAAGCTTGTATGCATAAAACCATATCACTTACCTGAGAACAAAAAAGTGAAGATGATTAACAATTAACATTTATAAAAAATAAAACACTGGTGTATTAGTTACATTATTGTAATTTTTTTTTTTTATGGGTTGCCTCTATACTTTTGGCTGTGTTTGAAAAACAATGCAGCCTCACTTACTTCTTGGTGGTGGGCTCATACTATTTTTCCTCCTCCTATGCTTTGCTTTGTCTGTGAAATAATTAGATAATAGAAAAATCAGATCACAGATTAATCAACATATCAAATCTAAATTAAAGTGTAAATTATATATATTTGGTAAGGATTCATTGGTTCAATAAATTGAATGTTAATTCAATGTAGTGTGTAGCACCGGTAATTATGTTGATTATATATAATTCGATTAAGGTCCCCTGGTGGTCTAGTGGTTAAGATGCAGCGCTCTCACTGCTGCGACCCGGGTTCGATTCCCGGTCAGGGAACCATCCCCAGCCACTCTCAGCGCCGGTCCCAAGCCCGGATAAATTGGGGAGGGTTGCGTTAGGAAGGGCATCCAGCGTAAAACGTGCCAAATCAAAACGTGCGGAGGATCCGCTGTGGCGACCCCTAACGGGAGAAGCCGAAAGAAAAGTAGTAGATATATAATTCGATTAGTTTGGGCAGTGCCCCTGTGACAACAAACTTGCCCCCACTTAAATGAGGAGCATGGAAACTCTGAACCAATTATTATATCCTACCACTTTTGTGTAGGGGCCACTGGGAGCAGTTTGGGTTTTTCTCTGAACTGCTATGAGAGAACTGACCCTATGCCTGTTTCTAAGGCATCTACCTCAACATTGAAGGGTCTTCAGGGTCTGGGTGCTTAAGAAGGGCCGTTTGATAAATATTTTCCTCTGATGAAATTCTGGGAGTGTGAGATAATTTCAGACTCTTTCCTGCAGTATGACTTCTACGATGACCAAGAACTAATAGGAGCCCTGAACCTAATGACGCGATTAGTGAGACAACTTCAAACCACCTAAGGGAAAATGTTGAAATGAGTCAGGTAGACACTACAGCAAAAAGGGAAAAGGCAGACGTGTATTATGTGACTAGAGTTTTATGTGGAGTAGATAAGGCACTCTTCCATTTGTCCCATTCCCTAATCCAAGTTGTTGGCACTGTGCAGATCCAGTTTTATTGAAAATCTTAAAAAGGAAGTGAAGGTAATGATACTAAGGATCAAAGAGATAAGGAAGAGAAAAATATAAAACAACAGTGTATGTATACAAGAAAGTGGTGAAAGAATATTATAAGTATATCAGAGTAAAACAGCAGAAGAAAGACTGGCAGGGAAAATGAGAGGGTGAAGCAAAAATACATTTAAAACTACTGTTTAGGTTTTTAAAACTATTTTTCAGGTTTCTCAATTTGTCTTTCAGCTGACTGTGCATTATCTCTCTCTCTCTTTCTCTCTCTCTCTCTTTCTCACACACACACACACACACGCACACACACACACACACACACACACACACACACACACACACACACACAGTTTTCAAAAATATTATAACATATATAAAATTATTATTACATTTCAGTGTCTTGATTAGAAAGAATATGTTGTATTGAAATAATTAACAAACAATGTTTTCTTGTTACTTGAAAATGGTGTTTTTTTTCTTTTACCAGTCTTTATATACACACAATTTACCGCTGAATTGAAAACCCTGTCTGTGCACACATTATTTGTACCATTTCAAGGGAAAAAAGGCAAATTCAAATCTGATGGCCACAACGGGTCTGAAAAAAGTGGCCTTCTTTGTTGTTTTCATATCATGATGTGCCAAATGATGAAAGTCAGGCCAGTTCAGCACACGGACTATTCTATATTTATCTAACCATAGAACAGTTTTCCCACTTTGCTTCAGTCTATTTTAAATGAGCTTTGGCCCAAAACAGACTAAATTTCTGGATCATGTTTACATGTGGCTTTTTCCATGTAAGATGTGATTTTGTCAGGGAACCTCCAGCCATGCCTTCCTCCAAGGCTCTAACTCTCACTCAGCCTCTCCCTGCTCTAATCACCTACATCTGATCCCCATTACCTTTCCCCTTTTATAAGGTCCCGATTCCACCTCACTCATGGTCAGATCTACTCGTTGCCATGATAGATCTACCGGACTTCCTACCACTAGTATTTCCCCCTACTTCAATGCTCCTGTCGCCCCTTTGGAGAAGCACTCAAGATGGGTTTGCCTTTAACAGTTTACATTGGCGATCATCCCTGGACTACCCGCATTACGGATTCTAACCGCTCTCCGGTTCGTACTTCTCCTCAAGCCTCTGCCTGGTATAGATTCAGACTAAATAAAGACAAGGTGTTTAACCATACTACGGTTTCAGACTCTTGGTCTATCCATGACAGATTTAAAATATATAAGAATAGCAACAAAAAAAATTAGATGCAGCGCACTGGTAAGTGGCGCTATGGTGAGCTATTTTCAGAAAAGATCTGCGGGCAACTCATGTAGTCCTTGCAGGGGACCTGGTGCCCGCAGGCACAATGTTGATGACCCCTGCTGTACATTCTTTCTTTCTTTCTTTGTTTATTCAGGTTTTTTTGCATAGCATCCCAACTTTTTTGCCACTGTGGACTTATGTAGCCAATCCCTGTTATGGGGTCAGTTACAACATTAAAATTTGTATATGTTGTGACTGTAGATTTATTTTGTAGCCACTAGTTGGCAATAGAAGAGAATATTAAGTAAAGAGAGAAAGAGATATAAAGTAATCCCCCGTTTAACGGCTCTCTCAGCATGCATGCTGGTTGTACCGCTAGCACCGTTAGCGTGGTTAGCTGCAGCCTTGAAGCGAGCGTAAAAGATGTTTAGCTCGTCTGCCACATTCCCCATTCTAGAAGATGGTGTTCTATAGTCCATGATGTTTCTTAGTCCCTGCCACAGGCTCCTACAGCCACCGTGTTGGGACTGTGACTCCAGTTTCCTCCTGAAGCACCGCTTTGCATCCTTCACCACTCTGCGAACACTGTAAGATGCAGCCTTGTACTCTTCCATGTCCCTGGTTGCAAGCCCTATGTTTTAGGCAGCGGAGCGGGATCTCAGAGCGTCGCAGATGGTTTTATCCACCCACGGCTTCTGGTTGGGAAACGTTCTGATGGTGGTTTTCTGCACCGTATTATTCGCTAGTTTCCCTATGAATCCCACAGCCGCTTCCGTAAACATCCGTTGACGTCATCAGAGCAGCGCCTGAACATGTCCCAGTCTGTGTCATCCAGAGCGTCCTCCGATTGGTCAGTCCAGCGGGCGACCTCCCTTTGAACCAGAGCTTCTTGTTTCAGCCTTTGTTTGTAAACAGGCATAAGAAAGCGGCATAGTCCGATTTCTCGAAAAGTGGACGTGATTGTGCCTTGTAGCTGTTCTTAAATGGTGTGTAACAGTGGTCCAGTGTCCTTTCGCCCCTGGTGGGGCAGGTGATGTGGTGCTTAAAGTTCAGTAGTGCGCCCTTGAGGTTGGCACTGTTAAAGTCTCCCACCACAATGAGCGCAGAATCCCGATGCTGTGTTTGGTGTAGAGTTATTGATTCGTGTAAGTCCCATACTGCAGTGTCCGTGTCCGCTTGAGGTGGAATATAAACGGGACTGACTATGACCGAGCTGAATTCCCGAGGTAGATAGAAGGGCCGACATTTGATGGTCAGTAGTTCCAAATTTGGTTTGCAGGAGCATGAAAGAGGAATGATGCTCGCGCTGTAGCACCAGTGGTTGTTCACCATCAGACACACTCCACCTCTTCTTCACTTCCCCGACTCCAGTGTTCTGTCCATGCGGTAAACCGAGAAAAACTCGGCCAGCTGGATGGCGTGGACTGGTACCGCTGGGTTCAGCCATGTCTCGGTAAAGCAGAGAAGGTTGCAGTCCAGAATGTCCCTCTGGAACTTGACCATTGCCCTGAGGGCGTCGAGCTTGTTTTCCAGTGACTGGACGTTGGCTAACAGGATACTAGGTAGGGGAGCACATTTCCCTCGCGGACGCCGGTACGGATTTTACACCAATAGATATAAGAGTGTCTCTGTCATATCTAATGATGTCTGTCTTGTGTAAATGGAACGGTAACTAAGTAAATAAAAATATAAATTAAACAAAAAAAAACAACGCGTAACCGGAGCAGTCGTGACGGCAGCCGACCTCACGGGCGCCATCTTGAATTTTACTGTATCATCCATACATTAATACTTGTACATATCTAGATCATAATTTCTTTGCACAGTTATACTGCATATTACTCTCTATACCCTTATTTACATGTCATATATTATTAGCTACTGCAACTTCATCATACATTATTCACTCTCACCCCTGTACATTTGGACCCCATACCTTTATTTATCATACTGCTATTTATTGTAAAAAGGCCACTTATGCACTTCTGGTTAGATGCTCACTGCATTTTCTTTAAGACTTTTGCTGATATTTTCAATGGATTGCTGTTCACGGTGGCCCAAAATATGAATAATAATAAAATAATAAAAAATATCTATAAAAATAAAAACACCATAAAGAGACATTTAAAAAATAAAGTATTGCTATTTTCCATCAGAACACAAATAAAAACATTTTGTGATTTTAAAATACTTTTACTTTGGATTTTAATGTTAAGTCAAGTCAAGGCATTTATTGTCATTTCAAACATATACAGTGTATACCTACTCCCTGAAGGCGAACACAGAGAGAATGAGGAGGAGCTTCTTCCCGCAGGCCATTCGGAGTTTAAACCAGGAAACACCCAGAATCTAAAAACTGGCCCACTCTCTCCATCATCACCCTTTTCCCCCTGCACAATCACACTTTTCGTGCTACGGCACATTATACACTGGACTTGCACAGCACAGTGCACTTTACATTCCATTTCATTTTCATATTTTCTTTTTCATATTTATTTCATATTTTTTTTATATTCTCTTTTTTTTATACCACACCATCCCGCACAAGGTCACTTTACACCACACCTACTGCACACGGACACTCATGGACAATCAAAACCATGCCTAACTTGTTTACTGTTGGTTACTGGTTAACTGCACACTGCCATAAACATTTTCTGTGTACATTCTCAGTGTATGTGTATATATATGTATATGTATGTATATATACATATATATGTATATATCTTTATATCTTTATTTATCTGCCTTCTTTTCTTATTATATTTTTCTTTAAATTTTGTTATTATATTTATATTTTTATTCTCCTTTTTACCCTATTTTATTCCCTCATGCCGGACCGTCGTCAAAAAGCATTTCACTGCATGTCGTACCCTGTATGTATGTGTATGTGACAAATAAAATTTGATTTGATTTGATTTGATTTGATTTAAAGAGCTCACACACTTGTGACACTTGTAACCTAACAACATCTGTCAGTAACCGCATTAGCATCCAGCATTCACAGGTTGTAATATATGCTCGTGTTTACATTTGCAATATAGGAGTTGAAATGCAGTATATGTAAATGCATTAACAATATTTGCTTTGTCATACTTATATTGTTATATGTATATTCAGTGTATTTATGTTCTTCCCACAGAAACCACACCTCCCATCAAGACACATTTCTTCATCACATATCTTCATCCTCCTAACCAAAGCTGTCACACATAATATAATAAATCTTTCGATTTAAACTTCACCCTGAACTACCTGCAGTTCTTTCTGAAAGAAAAATTAGGCCAGTTGATGTTCAATCATCCCATCACGCACATTCCGTCACAAAATTAGTCCTTTGAGCTGGAGAGGTATATCATCCACATCCAGAGATTACTACAAGGGAGAACAAGTGCCAGATCCTCGTCCAGGTCGTACCCAGCAGGGTGCCCAAATACTTGGAGGATTACATGCTTTGTCTTCCACCTCCACGTCAGATCCATGCTTCACCAGGAGATGTTGCTCCAGGAATACTGCATACAAGCCAGGATCCTTACAGGGATTATAATGCTCCTACTTCCAGGAACAGAGACTTTAAAAGTAAAGAATTGCATAACTTGGAGGCACAGTGGTTCATAGTTCATGAACCAATTATGTAGCAGGGGACTCAACACTTATGCTGAAGTAGGCACAAGAGATGTGCAGCCCATCTGTCTATACACATTCTGTCCATACCTGCACGCTTTGTACAAAGCAGTGTGGTTTGGGCTTCATGGTTGGTGCAGAGTAAAATCTTATTTCCCCACAGACATGTTCTCCACTTTTTGACAGCTCATACACATATTAGAACCTCTTCCTCCACTGTTGCACACTTCCTCTCAGTTGAAGCAACAGTTCGGTGTCTGGGTGAATCTGGGTAAACATCTCACCTTGTCTGAAGTGTCTGTTAGCATAACATCGTACAGAGCTAATAATGGACTTTTCAACAATTGCTTCACAGTGGCAAAACATACAGGGATTACACAGTTCAATGACTCACCTCTATGTAACAGATGTACATATTACATTATTCACTTTACACACACATACACACACTGATAATTTTCACATTTAATTTTTTTCTTTTCTTCCTTTTTGGCCAGTTGCACTGTTTTTTATGTAGCATCATCTTACAATATTGTATTTATTTATTTATTTATTTATTTATTTATTTATTGTTACAATTATTTAATTGCATTCTGCTTTTTTTTTCTTATTTTAATTTGAACCCTCACAGGATCATTAAAGAATATCTTATACAACACATCCTACTAAGGGCGGCTTCACTTGGTTAGAAAACTGTAACACTGGATCTGAAAGGCAAGGAGTGGAGACTGTAGCACAGGGGTCACCAACCTTTTTGAAACTGAGAGCTACTTCTTGGGTACCGATTAATGTGAAGGGCTACCAGTTTGATAAACACTTCTGAAATAACAAATTTGCTCAGTTTACCTTTAATTATGTTATATGTTAATTATTATATAGATATATATATAGATATTCATCTATATTTTTAAAAAGTTAGATGCCGCTCACTGGTAAGTGGCGCTATGGTGAGCTTTTTTTTTTAAAGGCCCCCAGGCGACTCATGTAGTCCTTGCGGGCAACCTAGTGCCCGCAGGCACCATGTTGGTGACCCCTGCTGTAGCAGGTTTAGGCTGATTGATAGCTCCTTTAATGCACAATTTCAGGCCTGTTAATAGATCAATGCCCCTTAGTGCAATTCTCTTATCCACTTTGTAAAAGTTGTGTCTCTCCTTCACTACTGTTGTCTTCACTCAGTGGGAGAGCCGGTACAGTACCATAGAGAAGGACTGACTGGCAATCAAGAGGACAGTCCTCACTTTCCGATACGATCTGTTGGGACGGCCCATTACTATCTGTTCGGACCAACCACTCTGTGGTATATGGCACATCAGTCATTTAAATTCAAGGTGGTGGGATGTGGTGGGAGCACCAGTTTGTGAATTAAGGATGAGGCGAGAGGAGACAAGTGGTAAGAATCACACACCTGTTTGGGAAAAGGATAAGAGGAGTGAGAGAAGGGTGCCTCGAGAAAAAGAGACACAGAGAGACGTGTGTGTGTGTGTGTGTGTGTGTGTGTGTTGTGTGTGTGTGTGTGTGTGTGTGTGTGTGTGTGTGTGTGTGTGTGTGTGTGTGTGTGTGTGTGTGCATGTTAGCGCATGTGTGTGAGAAAGCGCATAATAGAATTTATAAATCTGGTTCTGACAAACCTTGTCGTCACCCCGCTGCTCTTCCTTCCCCGAACCGAACGCTCTCCTACATCTCTTCTCAATATTATTTGATCATATAGTATTATCTTTTGAGAAGTGCATTCTCACATTTGCTCCTGAACTTTGGAACAGGCTTCCTGACAGTCCTGACATCACATATCACATATCATAACCTTGTGCTCCAGTACATCTGATCAGATGTACATTATCAACTTGTGCTTGTTAGTATCATGAACAGCAGCTATGCTAATTCCTCTCCACTGTTTCTCTTTCACTAGCCAACCCTGAGGTTTCCAGAGGTTGATCCAGCTCCAATTGTGTTTCACCTCATGAAGATTATGGACCTTCAAAGAGTAGATGCTGACCCCACAAACATCTTGAACCATCCAGAGACGTACCAGCATTATTTGGATCCCACTTCATGTAGAGTCTAGACATTGAACTTGGAGGATAAACAACCTCTTAACCGCTACTAAAAAACAACATTCTACATATACTGTTACTCCAGAATTGAACATTTAAATGCTCCGGCATGGAAAAGTTGGTGTTGGATCTATAGAAATAAACTTGAACTTTTAGATAACAATAACGATACTTAATAATCCACATTTCTCTCACCCGTATATGTGTGTGTGTGTGTGTGTGTGTGTGTGTGTGTGTGTGTATATACAGTATACACACACTATATAAATTATAATTTCACTTAAATTTCACTTCAGTTATTACAATAAAAGCACAAAGACCCAAAGCATATAAAATCTATGCATCATTTAACCAAAGCTGTTTTTTCAATGTATTTTATACAAATTGTGTGTGAGATTGCCCTCTAGTGGTCCAGAGAAGTATAGTCCAAGGTAACCACAAACAGATGGCGCCATCTGGTGGTCCAGAGATTTAAATTTCAACATGGTCATTAGAGTAGCTGGAGGGAAGTGTATGCTGCAGAAACTCCTCAGCATTATAGACAACACTGCTCATAGATTCTTTATCATTCTGCTGAAATCACTGCAGCACTTTCAACCAAAGGTTCAGTACACCACAGACATGAGATTATCCAATAAAACTGTTCAAATCTTCCACTTTCATTAGAAAAATAATCTATTTCATCTAAAAGGCTGGTCAGTATCCAGTCAGTAATTATTTTGCACATTTAGATGTTTATTGCCTTTGCACAACTTTTACAGTTTTGAATAACATTTCCAGATTTGTATTTTATACCAGTGTGTATCGGTAAATATTTTTTAATTCATATTGATTTATTATCATATTCAATCATTTGTATAATCGCAAACACACTTTTCCAAACCAGGTACTGGAGAAGCCTTTGTTCTACATGTTGTGTCCTGTTTTACATGCTATGCTTCAAAAGACCTCTAGAGGTGGTAATGCAGAAGAAGAATGGTAGAGAGATGTAGATGGAGATAAATTAGGTCTGTAGTAACAAGTGGTATAAAGTGACAGTGTGCGGTGTGGTGTGGTGTGGTATAAAGTGACTGTCACTTTATACCACACCACACCGCTCACTGTCACTTTATACCACACCACACCGCTCACTGTGTGCGGTGTGGTGTGGTATAAAGTGACAGTGTGCGGTGTGGTGTGGTATAAAGTGACAGTGTGCGGTGTGGTGTGGTATAAAGTGACAGTGTGCGGTGTGGTGTGGTATAAAGTGACAGTGTGCGGTGTGGTGTGGTATAAAGTGACCGTGTGCAGTTTGGTGTGGTATAAAGTGACAGTGTGCGGTGTGGTGTGGTATAAAGTGACAGTGTGCGGTGTGGTGTGGTATAAAGTGACCGTGTGCGGTGTGGTGTGGTATAAAGTGACCGTGTGCGGTGTGGTGTGGTATAAAGTGACCGTGTGTGGTATAGTGTGGTATAAAGTGCACTTAGTCTTGCTGACGTTCAGGATAAGGTTGTTCTCTCCAGGTTTTTAACCTTCTGTAGGTAGGCCGTCTCGTTGTTTTTGGAGATCCGGCCCACCACATGTGTAATTAGCAAATTTGATGATGCTGGTGGAGTTGGAAGATGTATGTGTACAGTGAGTACAGCGGGGGGCTCAGAACATAACCCTGGGGGGCACCAGTGCTGAGGGTGAGGGTGGATGAGGTGTGTTTTCCAACCCGTATGGCTTGTGGTCTGTCTGTCAGGAAGTTAGAGATTCATTGGCACAGCGGCATGCTGAGTCTCAGGACCTCCAACTTAGAGGTGAGTGTGGAGGGAATTATGGTGTTAAATGCTGAACTGTAGTCAACAAACAGAATCTTTGTATAATTCCCTTTTCTGTGGTCCAGGTGGCTCATTGTAGTGTCTAGATGAGCAATGGCATCCTCAGTAGAACGGTTCTGGCGAACTGTAGAGGATCCAGTGTGTCCGGTAGTGAGGCAGTGATGAAGTCTCTCACCAGTCTCTCAAAGCACTTCATCACTACTGAGGTCAGGGCTACAGGGGGGTAGTCATTGAGGCAGGCGAGCTGGGGTTTCTTCGGGACAGGAACAATGGTGGACTGTTTGAAGCATGAGGGGACAACAGACTGTTCCAGTGAGAGGTTGAATATCTCAGTTGAATATCTCAGTGCTAGCTGATCAGCGCAGGCTTTCAGAATCCGACCTGTAATGCCATCTGGTCCTGCTGCCTTCCTGGTATTCACTTTCTTGAATGCCCTCCTCACGTCATGCTCTGAGATGGTGAACGTGTTTACCTTTCCGGCTCTCTCGGCGTGCACGCTGGTTGTGCCGCTAGCGGCGCTAGCATGGTTAGCTGCTGCCTTGTATCATCCGCTAGTTACCCAGATGAATCCCACAACCGCTTCCGCAAAAATATTATATTTATAACTCTCATGATGTAAAATATTACCTATAATGTGTGTTAATTAATATAGAATTTATATTAACAATCACTTAATTTATAGTTATTTAGTAAATTACCTGTTATTGGCCTCTAATTAGGGTTTTGTCTCTTTACTTGTTTTGCTTGACCTAAGTGCAGATTTTGACACTTTTGATCACACTATACTGCTTTCTAGACTGGGGAATTTTGTTGAAATAAAGGGAACAGCTCTCTCCTGGCTTAGGTCTTATTTGACTGATCGCTATCAGTTCGTTGATGTAAATGGTGAGTTCTCCACACTCTTTGAGGTAAAGTTTGGTGTTCCGCAAGGATCTGTCTTAGGCCCACTGCTTTTATATATATGCTGTCTCTGGGTGAAATTATCCATTAACATGGGATTCGCTTCTATGCTGATGATAGACACCTGTATATTTCAGCAAAGCCTGATGATAGAGATCAGCTTAACAATGTTGAGGAGTGTGTAAAGAGCATTAGACAGTGGACGCTTGATAACTTCCTTCTGCTTAACTCAGATAAAACGGAAGTACTTTTACTAGGACCACATGCAGCTAGAAGCAAACTTTCCGATTACGTAGCATCTCTGGATGGTGTTTCTGTTTCAGTGTGTACAGCAGTCAAAGATCTTGGTGTGATTATTGACCCGAGTCTTTTCTTTGAGTCTCACGTGAATAATATCACCAGGATCGCCTTCTTTCACCTTAGAAATTTTGCTAAAATTAGAAATATGATGTCGTTACAGGATGCAGAAAAACTAGTTCATGCATTTATTACATCTAGATTAGACTACTGTAACGCTTTACTGTCTGGGTGTGTGAGTAAGTGCAGAAATAAACTTCAGTTAGTTCAGAATGCTGCAGCAAAAGTAATCACTAGATCTAGTAGATATGACCACATCACCCCTGTTTTAATCAGTCTACACTGCTCCCAATTAAATCTCGCATTGATTATAAAATACGACTACTGATGTATAAAGCACTTAACGGTCTCGCACCGCAGTATCTGAGTGAACTTCTGTACCAGTATGATCCTCCACGCCTACTTAGATCAACGGGTGCAGGCTATTTGTTGGTACCTCAAATAATGAAGACTACAGCAGTGGGTAGATCTTTCTCTTATAAAGCCTCACATTTATGAAACAGTCTTCCAGGGAGGTGGTAGCTCAGTGGTTAAGGCATTGGGCTTTGGATCAGAAGATCACAGGTTCAAATCCCACCACCACCAAACTGCCACTGCTGGGCCCTTAAACAAAACGCCACAAAAACCCTCCCCTGCTCAGTTGTAAGTCGCTCTGGATAAGGGCGTCTGCCAAATGCCGCAAATGTAAATGTCTTCCAATCAGTGTTTGGGACTCAGTGTTTAAGTCAAGGCTGAAAACATATTTATTTAGTCAAGTCTTTTATCTGTAGATTTGTCTGGGGTAAAGGAGCAGATCTGGAGGGATCATGGATATTGGGTGTTTGGTGAACTGGGAAATTTGTATGCTGTCGTCCCCTCACTTTCACGCGTTCACTCAGGTTTGTTATCCCAGAGATCCCTCATGTCTGTGTTACCTTCTGGTTCCCTTTTTGTTATGCTGCCATAGCGAGTCTTGCCGGATCCCCAAATGCACAGTGTCCTTAACTTTTATACAACAATAAGGATGTTTTTCATCCATTTTTCATTAATTCTTTTATCCATTGGTCTATTGATTTATTACACCATTACACTGACTCAGCTGAGTTAGTAAACAATTTTTGATAGCAACGTTATTTTTAAATTTTTTACACAAATATCTGTATTTTCTTCTTCTTACATTTTAAAACCAGACCACTTCTGCATTAGGCAACAGGAAGTCTGACTAACATGGATGAGACAGAGTGAGTCAGAGTATTCTGATCACCTGATCATCGTTATCATGATCTTTTCTCTGCTTGTGTGGTGGTTGTTCAGCTTGGGTACATTCATTAGGTAACAACATTTGAAATTCTTTCATATCAATATATTAATATGGCGTGAGGTCCAGTTACCAGCATGACACTGAAACAGGTAGTAATAATGACTACATTTTATATAAGTAGAGCCCATACTTAACTTTAACTTGAGTAAAAAGTGTGGTCAGTACTTTAAAGAGTTAAAAACATCCGAATCTGTACTTCTACTTATACTTGAGTGACGGATGTGTGTACTTTTGCCATCTCTGATTAGGGGGTGACCCCGAATAGTCGAAGATACGATTCTTCAATAGGAGGAGTCTCACAATCGAATATTCGCAGAAGTGTTTTGAAACGAGGATCATACCATTTTGATTATATGGGGTTACGTCAATATACAGCCCATTATTCTAATGTTTTGAATAAAAATGTGAAAAACAAAGAATCTTTTAATAAATATTTGTGACGTGTTTACCCAAATAAATCCGATCCTCCTCCTGTGATAGATTTGAGTTTCCCTTTCCATTTCCTTTGATCTACACATGAGTTAACAAAGTCTGAGATTCTGTAAATGTACATTCTGCTCTAATGTAATTATGTACAATAGTTTTACACCACACACACGATTCTATAGGCAAGATAATGTTCTATATATAAAATGTGAGAAGTGTTAATACCCTGGGGATTAGGGTTGAGTACACCTAGGTAGGGAGCATCAAGGTGTTTGATTGGTTCCTGGGCAGGAAAAAGCGAGATTTGTAGCGTTGGAGGTGAAGTATTACTGCGCATGCGCTAAATTGCCAGTTCTGCGCTTGTGACGTCAGGAGCAGCATGGCGGCCAAGGTGACTCCGGCTTTCCACACCCGCTTTATCTAGGAAATAAATGTTTTTGTGCAGGATTGCAACCTTTGGGTTTGTAAAGACAGTCAGGTGTTTCGATGGAGTCTGAGAATGTAAATGCAATTCTGCTGTGGGGGTTTTCTGTTTTCGGTTAGCCAGCTAGCATGCTTTCTGTACTCCATTAGCTATTAGCAGAGAAAATATTGAACCTCCAGAGAGGAAACAGGAGGTGCACCAGGGTTCAACCTCAGACCTCCTGAAGTTTTATTTGAGATATTTTTTGCTAAGATAGATAGAGTTAATGTTTGTGTTTGCATGTTACTCTAAACCTCTAACGTCCCTCACATTCATTTGCTGTAATGGGAGTTAAACTTTACCTCCAGTATGTTCATCATGTCTTCTAGTGTGTGTGCTTGGTGTCTCTATAGTCAGTAAATATGGATCGAGTTATAGATCCAGAATAACATCTTCACCACTCAGCATTGGGGTGCTTTCTGTAAGCTCGTTCAGGTACAGGAAGTGCCCTTGGTGTGTACGATTCCTTCAAGGTTGAGGGCATCAGGCCTAATGATTGTGTGTGTGAGAGATACAAGTGACAGAAACTTAAAGCAAGAACACTAAACTCTGTTTTGATCAATATGACACCCTGAAGTTCTTTTTCTTTTCTTTCTACAGGTGCAATCAACTAAAAGGGCCGACCCCAATGAGCTCAAGCTTATCTTCCAGAAGGTAAAAGTCCATTTCTACTATGTTTTGCTTTCTGTCTGATGAAAATCGTCATGTGTTTACATTCAGACTGAAAGCATTTGAGCTGTCAGGTCTTCCGAATTAGACGTTCGAGTCAAAGCTGCGTCTCCACATTCTTAGTAGTTAATTAGAATATAATAATAATGTGATTATAATGGATTGTGTTCTTAAACAGACCACTACTTATAAATCCATGACTGGTCTCCTTTAGAGGGGGTTGCTATAGTTACAGGAGCATCAAAGGAGGGTTTTTTCATCATGTTTAACTTGGTGTAAAACCGAATAAATAAATAATTTGTATAATTTTTATTTGTAGATCACTTTTAACAATGAATGTTGTCCCAAAGCAGCTTTTCAGAGATAATTGTTATAAAATATGAATTTGTATGATAGAGCTTATAGATTTAATGTTAATAAGCAAAACAGTGCTAAAGAAGAACTCCCTCAGATGGTGTGGGGAAGAAACTTTGAGAGGAACCATAACATTAGTGAATCCGTCGTAATCTGTTTGGCACAAAATATTCATTTTTTTATTGTTCATCACTGTTGAGGTGTGATGTTCAGTGATTGGTCCTTAAATGCAGAACTGTTCATGCAAACTGTCAAGTCTTTGTAGCAGACTGTTGATATTAATTACAGTCCAAATCCACCCTCGTAGTTCTCTTGTTGCTCAGTAACTTCATGACTCTTTAGGCTGTTCATGTGGAATCATCCTCAGATGCACACTTGGTCTCTAATCGAAGAGAGAATCATCTTAAAGTAAATGATGTTTTGTCCATCAGTTGCTTATCAAATCTTCATCACAGTCAATGTGGCGTCTCTTGAAGTATCGTGATGTTTTTTTTGACGTATCGGACCATATTGGATATTAATTTATATTAAGTGTTAAAACATATTATATCTACACAATGCTTCCAGATTAAACAGCTTAAAGATCCACAAGGTTGCTTTGGAGTTGAATCTCCAGAACCATGAAGATGGATTTGGGCTGTAATTATATAATCACCATGAGCAGTTCTTCTGCACTCATGTGTCCTCAAAAATAACGGAAGAACAATAAACGGACATTCTGTGTCGCCCAGATGTTTCGTCACCACTGGCTCGCTCATTAGTAATACACTTATAAGGACTTATTTATAAATGTAATGTTCGTAATCTGTTAATTCTGCTTTGGGACAGCATCCGATTTTAAAATCGCTTTACAAACAACACTGAAGTGAATCGAATGTCTAAGTGCAGAGAAATTCCAGTATTTTGGGGGGAAATAAAATGTTTTTTTATATGAAGTGATATTGAGTTGAGGAGGATGTTTTAAAGAAGGAGAAAATGAAAAATACAATAATTGATAATGATTTTTAGAATAGTTTTGTGGAGTCAAATTTGCAGAATAAGTGTGGACTGCTTTTAACTTTTTTATTTATTAATATTTATTTTTATTATTATTATTATTTATTTTATATATTTTACTGTTTTGTACTCTTATACAGTGCCAATTAGTGAATGTGCAGTTCCACTAATATTGGCACTCTTGTAAAATGTGAGCAAAATATTAGAAGTCTGTGAATATTGTTTTTATTTAAAAAATTTAACCAATTGCAAAAATTACAGTTTTGTAAAATATCTATTTTTTATTTAGGTACATATACACACGTGTGATTATACATTTTCCTGTGCCTAGTAACGGCACACACAGTGTATTTTTTTAATTTGTTTGTTTGTTTGTTTGTTCACTAAAACTTGTTTGCAAATAGTGTTTAATATCCACGAGATCAGAGTCTTTCTGTGAATTTCTTTTAAAGAAAATATCAGAAGCTTGACTTTTTTTTTTACAGACACCATTGTTCATATTGACCACTAGTGCCAATAAAAAACGGAGGGGCGCTGAATTATTTGAGCTACACGTTTCTCCGTGTGGAGTGTGTTGTGTGTTGGAGGAAATAATACGAGTTCAGAGCTGTTTGAGGTTTAGGTGCCTGTTCCCTTTGGGGTTTTGAACAAATGATGTTTTTACTTTTATGAACAGAACATTCTGCACCGGCAACTATTTTTGCATTGCACGCCCTCTGGTCTTTAAAGACACACACACACACACACACACACACACAAACAATACAAAAACAGGTTTGTGAATGTTATATATAGAAAAGAAAAGCTATAATTTTCCTTTTTCTGCAGTAGATTAGACGTAAGAAATGAGAAAAGAGTGCATTATATCGATTAAGTGTATGTGGAACATAAAGACGAGTCCAGACGTGTCTCTGTGGCGCTCGCTATCACTGTTGTATCATATAGAGTGCATTAGATATGGAACAGCGATGTTTAAGTTACTATGCTCACACTTTGTGTCTAACAAGGATTTATACATTGGAAGTGTAACTTGAGGTGTATGTGCTGTTATTAAATGTTGTGTAAAATATTTATAAAGTGTAGCTCAAGTTATATTTGGTTTAGATTTATTTTTTTTCTTCTTTTGGCTATTCCCATATATAGTGTGTATCACGTATATACAGGTGTGTATCAGTTATGGATGTAAATGCACAAAAGAGAAATCCAACACATGGATATTTGGTGTGACTACGCTTGGCCTGCAAAACAGCAACAATTCTAGGTTCACTTGCACACTGTTTTTGAAGGAACTTGTCAACTTGGTTATTCCAGACATCTTGGAGAACGGATGTAGGCTGCCTTAAATCCTTCTGTCTCTGTGTATGGAATCCCAGACAGGCTTTATGATGTTGAGATTGGTGCTCTGGGGTGCCAAAACTATTACTTCCAGGACTCCTTGTTGATCTCTGTGCTGAAGATTGTTCTTAATGTTGTATGGCTGTATGTTTGGGGTCATTGTCCTGCTGAAGAAGTCTGATGCGTTGATGGTATTGCTTGATGGATGAATATCTGCATTTAATTCTCAGCATTGAGAGCACCATCAATACTGACACACACACATAGATAGACAGACAGACAGACAGAGGCAGACGGATGGATGGATGGCACCATGTCATTTACACTTAGCTGGTCACCTGCATTTTTATTATATAATGTGATTTAAATATAAATGACATGGTGTGTAAATATAAAGGTGAGTGGTGAAAAGGTTTATAGGTACAGTGACTATCCGGAGATCATGTAGTAATTGTGCTATGATATTTGTAATGCATCTCAGAATGGAGATGTACAGATCAGTGTCTGAGTTCAGGATGAGTTTGTAACGGTCACGTACACTTCACTATCCAGGGTCAGATTTTAGAAGGACGACAGCTGATAGAAAGAAACTCCTCTTTATTCTGCCGGTGCGACAGCAAAGACTCGTGTAGCGTTTAGAATTTGAATGAAGCTCAGCACCAGCGCTTGTCTGACTGATAAATGTGGTGTACAAGCTTTTCACTTTTATTATTTTACTGGAGTTTTTCACTGTATTATTATATTATAATAACCAGCTGTCTTTCTGTTGCTGGGATTCCCAACCAATGGTTTTGTGGTGGCGTTACATTTAAAATATAATATATTCGTTAAAAATGTAATTATTTTTTTTTTTTTTTGAGGGGGGGGTTGGATGATATATTTATATATATTTTTTTATTATTACTTATTTTTAAGACTTTAGTTTTAACTAAATCTAATATTTCTACCAGTAAAACCAAAATAATAAAAATTATATAAAACGATGTGAAGTGGCTTTTTTTTTTCACTTTTTTTTTTTATATATATATATATATTTTAGTTTTTTCATATATATTTTTCTTCTTTTTTTTAATGATTGATTTTTACTTTTATTTGCTGCATTTGTATTTGATAATTTACAATAAATTTTTAAAAACTAGAATTTATTCCTTGTATTTTGTATGGGTTTTTTTTTTTTTTTTTTTTTTGTTTTTTACACATTTAAACTTTGTACTAAAAATGCAATTTTTGTGCAGTAAATGATGATTTTATTTATTTATTTATTTATTTATTTAATATAATCCTAGCTAAACCTGTTTAAACGAGTTGTCCATCAGTTAGTGGTCTGCCTTGTGTGTTATAGTGAATGTAAGATAAAGCTGAACCCCACATCGTCCTCTGTGTGTCTCTCACTGGGGAACAATGTGACTGAGCAGGATTTTCTGGATTAGCGTGTAGGTTTATTATATATTAATGTTTTATTAAGTAAGAAATTGTATATTCAGCACCGTGTCTTTGGAGTGTTTAACATTTACGGGAGTGTTTGGAGGACAGTAACGTATGAGATCATACCATACATCACACTTTTGATCCTCCATGAGATTAAAAAATCGGATTTACAATCTGAAGCCGCCGCCATTAGCGTTTATCCTCTAATTAGCGCCTGCAGTTCAGCTACATTCTTTCTGCACGGTGACCTTTTATAAACTGAGTTAAGCCTGCATGCTGTATATTGCCAAAGCATCAATAGAAAATAATTCTAGAGACGAAATTCAAGATAAAAGTAAACGATGCAATAATGAAGTATAAGATAAATACTGCAAAATAAATGAGAAATATTCAGCTGGTTTCTGAGCATGTCTGAGCTTAGAGCTCCTGAGTTCTCCTGAGAAAGGAGTCAAGCACAAGCAAACTCTTTCGTATCATTGTTTGGTGGTGATTTCTGTTTTTGTAGCATTAATTATCTGTGCTGAAAAAAGAGCTTGAGTTAGACTTAGTGTCCTTTTAAGATGCATTTAAATTCATGCCGTGGGACACAGTGACCAGGCTGAAATATTTTTCGCTGTGTGTGTGTCAGTGTGTAGCAGCTTTTTTATTTTCTCAGCTTTGTACACACACTAGGAAAACATGGCCATAAACCAGCAGAATATTTGTGGTTTTTTTTTGTTTTGTTTAGTTTTTTTTAAACCTGGTTTAAAGCTCATATCAGACCTTTTCTCTTTGCTAACACACACAGACATGAGTTGGCTTCTGCTTTTTTTTATGTTCCGAGTGTGTCTCTGTTTGCGCTACGTCCACCCTGCAGGCTGTCGGTCATTGTTCTGTGAAATTGGCGCTTGATGTTCCTGTTTACGTCAACAAGTGATTTAGACCACAGGAAAGAGACCTGCGTGAAGTCTAGTGTATTTGCAAGTCAAACTTTTTCCCCAACACGTTAGTCCAGACTAAAACGTGTGGTGTTGAAGCAGTGTTTTTTATTTAATTTTTTTCTTTTGTGTGCTGGTTATACTTTTTTCTTTATTTAATTGCTAGATTGGATTAGATTAGATTCAACTTTGTCATTACACATGTACAAGTACAAGGCAACGAAATGCAGTAAATTGAGTACATTGAATATCAATTAACACTGTGTGTGTGTGTGTGTGTGTGTGTGTGTGTGTGTGTGTGTGTGTGTGTGTGTGTGTGTGTGTGTGTGTGTGTGTGTGTTTAGTATGCCAGTGTTGTGGATAAAGATGGAGACCGCTTTATGACCCCCAGTGACTTTGTACAGAAGTATTTGGGTCTCCATACTCAGATCCATCACAACCCCAAAACTGTACAGCTGCTCGCTGGAGTGGCAGACACCACCAAGGACGGGTAAGACTCGAAACCATCCCAAACTCTGCCTGGTCTCAGCTCATCTTTCCTCTACCTATCTCTTTGGACTTTTCTCCATTTAGTCCATATTATGGTCTTTTTACTTTTTATTCCGATAGTCTCATTTTCTCAAAAATGTTCTTTTCTTCTTTCAATTCTCTTTGTTGTAATCTCTATTCCTTTAACAGTACTCATTTCTGTAGTCCCATCTCATTACGTGTGTGGTCTCACCTCTTTTCTCATCTCTTCATCGCATCCATTTGGGGATCTCGCTCCAATGCAGTGTCTCCTTACATCCTGCCTGTGGCCTTACCTTTAGCTGATACCTTCTCTCATCCTGTCTGCTCTCACCTCCATCTTATATCTCTTCTCATCCTGTCTGCTCTCACCTCCATCTCGTTTCTCTTCTCATCCGGTCTGCTCTCACCTCCATCTCGTTTCTCTTCTCATCCGGTCTGCTCTCACCTCCATCTCGTTTCTCTTCTCATCCGGTCTGCTCTCACCTCCATCTCGTATCTCTTCTCATCCGGTCTGCTCTTCACCTCCATCTCGTATCTCTTCTCATCCGGTCTGCTCTCACCTCCATCTCGTATCTCTTCTCATCCGGTCTGCTCTCACCTCCATCTCGTATCTCTTCTCATCCGGTCTGCTCTCACCTCCATCTCGTATCTCTTCTCATCCGGTCTGCTCTCACCTCCATCTCGTATCTCTTCTCATCCGGTCTGCTCTCACCTCCATCTCGTATCTCTTCTCATCCGGTCTGCTCTCACCTCCATCTCGTATCTCTTCTCATCCGGTCTGCTCTCACCTCCATCTCGTATCTCTTCTCATCCGGTCTGCTCTCACCTCCATCTCGTATCTCTTCTCATCCGGTCTGCTCTCACCTCCATCTCGTATCTCTTCTCATCCGGTCTGCTCTCACCTCCATCTCGTATCTCTTCTCATCCGGTCTGCTCTCACCTCCATCTCGTATCTCTTCTCATCCGGTCTGCTCTCACCTCCATCTCGTATCTCTTCTCATCCGGTCTGCTCTCACCTCCATCTCGTATCTCTTCTCATCCGGTCTGCTCTCACCTCCATCTCGTATCTCTTCTCATCCGGTCTGCTCTCACCTCCATCTCGTATCTCTTCTCATCCGGTCTGCTCTCACCTCCATCTCGTATCTCTTCTCATCCGGTCTGCTCTCACCTCCATCTCGTATCTCTTCTCATCCGGTCTGCTCTCACCTCCATCTCGTTTCTCTTCTCATCCGGTCTGCTCTCACCTCCATCTCGTTTCTCTTCTCATCCGGTCTGCTCTCACCTCCATCTCGTTTCTCTTCTGTCTTATCTTCATCTTGTCTCTAGTCTTATTCTCTCTGCTCTCTGGTCTCCCTTTTCATATCTCACATCCTGTCTGTCACTGGGCTTATTGTGTGTGTGTGTGTGTGTGTGTGTGTGTGTGTGTGTGTGTGTGTGTGTGTGTGTGTGTGTGTGTGTGTTTGTTTTTTATCTTTTCTGCTGCTTTATGTTCTTGCAGGTTGTTGTAGCAGCATGTTCATAGTTGTAAAACTGTGCAAAAGTGATGTCTCGCTGATCTCCTTCCTGTCTTCTGAAGCTGCACAAACTAATTTTAATCTCCTACATCGCAATTATCATACACACACCTTAAATGACTTAAATCTCTATATTCAAGCTGTAGAAAGGTTAGAGAGAGCAGTACTGAAGCAAGTACAAACATGTGCTCCCCTTCGGCAACATTGTTTCATTGTTTGTAAATCACTCCTTATACAACAGCAGGATAATTTTTAATTAAGCGGTAATTAAAAGGTAATAAACAGTAATTAAATAATGACAATTTGGCGAGACCTACCTGATATTTTAGTGATTACTTGAGCAGACATTACATAAGCAACCTTTGTGTTGCCCTTCGCCCTAACATTCAGGACGCAGTTGATTTTGCTGGAGCACATGCATTAAACAACAAAAGTCAGGTGTCCCAATAATTTTGGCAGTTTAGTGTATGATGTCTGCATCATAGAAATGTTATTTTGGATGTTTTTGTTTCTTCAATATAATTATTTTTCTTTTCTCCCAAAACTTTTTTGCTCTGAGTCTTTCCGAGGTCTCGTTACAGGCAATGTGCATCCTTTCTAATGATAAGTTCAGTGTTGTCTTTCAGGAACATCCAGTAAACAGCTGGACTGTAATATTACCATTACTCTGAATTAATCTCGTTTTTTTTTTTTTTTCTTTTACCCACAGGCTGATTTCATTCCAGGAGTTTTTGGCTTTTGAGTCTATACTCTGTGTGCCGGATGCTCTGTTCATCGTGGCCTTCCAGCTTTTTGATAAAACCGGGACTGGAGACATCTCTTTTGGTGAGCGTGTGCACATTTTCTTGCCCTTTCCTGTTTCTGTTCATTTGCTCAGGATTAGATCAATAATTTTGTTTTTCTCTAATGTTCTCATCCGGTCTTATTTTATTATTCTATTGTTCACTATTGTTTGTCATTCTCTTTCTCTCTACTTCACTTTACTTCACTCTGTCTTTCAATTCTTCTTTGTCTCCTCTATCTTCATCTCTCTCTATTTGTCTATTCTTATCTCAATCTGGTCTCTCTCGTTTTTTTATTTTTCGTCTGTAGAAAATGTGCGTGATATATTCAGCCAGACGACGGTGCATCACCACATCCCCTTCAACTGGGACTGCGAGTTCATCCGCCTTCACTTCGGCCACGACCGGACCAAACACCTCAGCTACCTGGAGTTCACCCAGTTCCTGCAGGTACCACACACACACACACACACACACACACACACACACACACACACACTCCTATCAGGCATTTGGACACAGCTGGTTCATCACCTGTGTGTCAAGTCAAGTTTATTTGTATAGCGCTTTTCACAACAGACATTGTCTCAAAGCAGCTTTACACAAATCAACAGTGATGGATTTGTCCCTGATGAGCAAGCTCCCTTAGATGTTATGAGGAAGAAACCTTGAGAGGAACCAGACTCAAAAGGGGAACCCATCCTCATCTGGGTGACATCAAGAGTTTGATCATAAATCTTTCAACGATACAGAACACTGGAGAGTGAGAACTAACATGATTACTGGAGTATAAGATTATAAGTAATGTTCTTTCTGCAGTCTTATACAGTCTATATGGTTAGTAGCTCCTAGTTTTATGAGCTCAGCATTTGTGATCATCACAGATCCAGCATCAGCTTCTCCATGCCAGAGCCTTTAAACACTCCAGGAGGTCCAATGTCAAAACTCCACACATGTAGCGGGATCCAAATGGCACTGGTACGTCTCTAGATGGTTCGGGATGTTTGCGAGTTCGGCATCTACTTCTTCAAAGGTCCGTAATCATCATGAGGTGGGAGGTGACTGAAGCTGGCCAAACCTCAGGGTGTCTCGGGATGGGGAGAGAAAGAGAAGCAGTGGAGAGGAATTAGCGTAGCTGCTGTTCATGATATTAACAGCACAAGTTGATAATGTGCATGTGATCAGATGTTCTGGAGCACAAGGTTATGATGTGATGTGTGTTATGTGTAGGCTTTGCTAAAAAGATATGTTTTTAATCTACACTTAAACTGGGAGACTGTGTCTGAGCCCCGAACACTGTCAGGAAGACTATTCCAGAGTTTAGGAGCTAAATGTGAAAATGCTCTACCACCTTCAGTGGACTTTGCTATTCTAGGAACTACTAGAAGTCCAGAGTTTTGAGATCTCAGGGAGCGTGGCGGATTGTAGCGTGTTAAAAGACTGGATAGATACATGGGAGCCAAACCATTTAGTGCTTTATAAGTGAGAAGTAATAGTTTGTAGTCTATTCGAAACTTAACAGGAAGCCAGTGTAGGGACGATAAGATCGGGGTTATGTGATCATATTTTCTTGCCCTTGTAAGAACTCTGGCTGCTGCATTCTGGACTAACTGAAGCTTGTTTATTAATGATGCAGGACATCCACCTAGTAATGCATTGCAATAGTCTATTCTGGAGGTCATGAACGCATGGACGAGCTTCTCTGCATCGGATATGGACAACATATTTCTTAGCTTAGAAATATTTCTAAGGTGAAAGAAGGCTGTTTTTGTAACTTGGTTGTTATGATTTTTGAAAGACAAGTCGCTGTCTAAAATAACACCCAGGTCTTTTACCGTTGAACTAGTGGTTACAGAACATCCGTCTAAATGCAGGTTGAGATGCTGGAGCGTCTGTATACTAGTTTTTGGGCCAATGAGCAAAATCTCAGTCTTATCAGAATTTAAAAGTAGAAAGTTATGGGTCATCCAATCTCTTATTTCCTTAACACACTCAGTTATCCGGGTTAATTGAGCTGTATCGCCTGGTTTAGATGAGATATATAGCTGGGTATCATCAGCATAACAATGGAAGCTAATTCCATGCCTTCTAATAATATTTCCTAACGGAAGCATGTATATTGTGAAGAGCAGGGGTCCTAGAACTGAACCTTGCGGCACGCCATAATTTACTTGCATTAGCCTGGATAGCTCTCCATTTAAATCTACGAAATGGTAACGATCGGACAGGTAGGATTTAAACCAGTTTAATGCCTGTCCCTGAATGCCGATGTAATTTTGTAAGCGATCTAGGAGGAGATCATGGTCTATAGTGTCGAATGCAGCACTAAGATCTAGTAAAACCAACAGCGAGATGAAGCCTTGGTCTGAAGCTAAGTGTGTGTTCCCCTGCACGTTCATGAGGAAATTTGTGTTTTTACTCAAGTTAATTAAAAAATCGCAGACTAAAAAGAAAGGTGGACCGGGACAGTTGTGAGTTCAAATCCCAGAAAATCACCAAGCTGCTACTCATGGGCTCTTAAGCAAGGCCCCTCAACTGCTCTGTTGTATAAATAAGATAATTCCACTGTAAGTCCATGTTGATAAAGTTATCAACCAAATGTAATGACAATTCCTCGAGTAACTCAAATACAAAAATGCTTCAATTAGTCCATTTAACCGCACACAGCACTGTGTTTCCCCACGGATCATTATTACTGACGCACCACCCGCTGAACTCGGGAGCGCTCTGGACAGGTAACACAGAATATACTGCAGAATGGGGAGAAAACCGAGAGGGACGAGGAGAAGATTCAGGCCAAAGATAACGAGTGTTTCCAAAGCTTGGGATTTAAATTTTGTTGTAAATTATTTTTTTATATATATATTTGTAGTTGCATTTTGGTGTAATATGGCAATTAAATGCACAAAATGGTTTTAGTTTTCACAGATATTCTCGTGTGCAATTTCAGCAAAATGTCAATTTTTCTAAAAAAAGAAACAAATTATCTTCACTTTAAGAGACCCGTCTTATTTTCTCTTGTATATTTAGTATTGATCTTTAAAAAATAAACAGTACTACTAATTCGATTAATCGTTAGAATACTCGATTATTAAATGATTCGATAGCTGCAGCCCTAAATGAAATTGTGTGTGTGTGTGTGTGTGTGTGTGTGTGTGTGTGTGTGTGTGTGTGTGTGTGTGTGTGTGTGTGTGTGTGTGTGTGTGTGTGTGTGTGTGTGTGTGTGTTCGTTGGATCTCCTGGAGTATGAAAGTTGTGAGGAGTAAAGGAACATGAGATAAATGTGGATGGAGGGTATAAAGTCAGTAATGAGTTTGTCAGTCTGTGTGTGAGTCATGTCCTAAATTACATCCTACTGTCCAACATTCTCTCTCTCTCTCTCTCTCTCTCTCCTTTCTCTCTGTCTGTTTCTATCACTTGAATGTTTCTCTGTCTATCTGTACCCCCCACCCCCCCCAATCTCATGCTGTCTATCGACTGTAGTAAATGAAGTTGCGACTTTGTTTCTGCTTAATAGATATACGTTATTCCATTAACAGTGACTGATCTGATTATCTAACTTATTTATTTCTTTTTTTTGTCCCTGTGTTGACGCTGTAGGAGCTGCAGTTGGAGCACGCCCGTCAGGCGTTCGCACAGAAGGACAAAGCTAAAACCGGGATGATCTCCGCTTTGGACTTTAGTGACATCATGTCCACCATCAGACACCACATGCTGACCAGTTTTGTTGAGGAAAATCTGGTTTCAGTAAGTGTGTGTGCGAGAGAGGTGTATTTTTACGGCTTGTTCTCTGTGTCAATCCTCTAAAAGACATCTTTACCAAACACACAGAAACTCAATAAAATGTGTTGGAGTGGAGATTCAATGTCTGAGATCAGATTGCAGATTAATCTTTTAGGAATTGTAAATCAGTATTCATATTCTATAATAATACTTTACCTTAATCTACTAGTGCAGTGTCAGGAAAGAAAATAGACAATGCAATAGATGTGGTATTCATTAAATGTGGCTTGTTTAATTAGAAATCCTGAAGGCATTATAAAATAGTATTATTACACTCAGACCATCTTCATAGTTAATCTGGTGTTTGTGATATTAATAATTCCTTCAGATTAATATGGAAAGGTTCTTTTGATGGTAGATTGTGTTTTCAGTGGTAGGGCAAAACAACACATTCATGCCATCATCAAAATATGATCACAATATAAACCTTTAGGAATGAGGGCAGTGACTGAGGGCAGAACTTCTCATTATCCTATTTATATCATCATACTTCATCTGTATGCAGATAAGATATTATACATGCTCTCTATTTATTGGTTTGCATGTATTTGTGTTTGTTGTATTTGCCTAAAATGATTTTGTTGTGAAATTGCTTTCCGTCTCCAGGCAGCAGGGAGCGGAACCTCTCACATGGTCAGCTTCTCCTACTTCAACGCTTTCAATTCACTCCTCAACAACATGGAACTCATCCGCAAGATCTACAGCACGCTCGCCGGCAGCCGCAAGGATACACTTCTGACTAAAGGTATGGCGGTGGGGGGGGGTATTATTATAAGTGTGTTTTGAGGATGGTTTGAATTTTGATTTTTTTTTATGTGATCCAGCATTCTTTAACTGTGTGTTTGTGTTTCTCTCTTCTTTATTTTTCTGTCTATAGAGGAGTTTGTTCTTGCTGCAAACAAGTTTGGTCAGATCACTCCTATGGAGATCGATATCCTGTATCAGCTCGCTGGCCTCCACTCCCAAACTGGGTAATATATTTGTGTATATACACTACATGGACTACATTTATTAGGATTTTCCAGCCACGTGTGTTTCTTTCAACCCGTTGGATGCAGTAGCATGAAATTTTCAATTTGAACTAGGAGGCCCAAACCTGTTCCAGCATGACACTACCCATGTGCACAAAACCTGCTTTATGCATTAGAGTGGAAGATTTTTTGCTATAGAGCTCACACTTCTTTTTGATGATCTGAAACACTGACTGTACCTCAGGCCTCCTCACCTCATCTATATCAGTGCCTGACTTTACTAACACACTTGTGGCAATGAATCTCCACAAGCACACCCCAAAATCTAGTGGAACATCTTCCCACATGAGTGGGAGGTTATTGTAACTGCAAATGTGGACTAAATATGAACTGAGAAGTTCCAAAAGCACATACACAGGTGTCCACAAACCTGAATATGAGAATAACACAAACCTAGTATATGTTTAGAGATATAAATGGCTTTGTGTATGTTATTGCTCTCAGCTCATCTTCACTCGTAGGAACGCAGGATATCATTTCATCATGTGCTTTACGTGTGTTTTATCTCTAGGCGTCTGAACCTGGCTGATATTGAGCGGATCGCTCCTCTGGAGGAGGGCGCGTTGCCTTATCACCTTGCAGAGGCACAGAGACAGGTGGGCTTCCTGATTTAACCACACCAACACTGAATAGAAAAAAAAACAATGCGTGAGTATATGTGTAGGTTGCAGACATGTCTGTGTAAAAGTCATTGTATCTGAGAGGCAAAATGTATCGTGTTAGCCCTGATGATTTCAGCACATTGGTCAGGACCTGTTGCTTTTTATCTGCAGCGATACGGGCAGACATGTTTTATTAGTGTCTCTATCCTCCTGTCCGTCTCTTTCAGATGCATGGTGATGTGTCTCGTCCCGTGTGGCTTCAAGCTGCTGAGTCAGCATATCGCTTCACCCTTGGCTCTATTGCTGGAGGTGAAACATAACACACACACACACACACACACACACACACACACACACAATGTTCAAGTCATGCAAAGCACTCAATATGCAGCGTATTTAAATTTCAGTCATCATAGATTTATGTAAACCATGTTTAAGAAAAAACATATTTAAGAAAAGACTTTTGCCTGCAGCGACGGGAGCGACGGCGGTGTACCCTATAGACTTGGTGAAGACGCGGATGCAGAACCAGCGCTCCACCGGCTCCTTCGTAGGAGAGCTGATGTACAAGAACAGCTTTGACTGCGCAAAGAAAGTCCTGCGCTACGAGGGTTTCTTCGGCTTTTATAGAGGTAAAACGCCGCAAACCCGGTGATTTGAAAATTCAGCACACGCTGACGAGTACACGCTTCACGTGTTGAAGTCGAATTCTATCAGGCAGTTGAAAACATTTCCAGCCATATGTGGTTCTTTACCAAAGTTGCACACATTCAATTATAAAGGACATCTTTGGATGTGGTAGCATGAAAATTTCCCTTGAAGTAGAAGATCCAAACCTGTTCCAGCATGACAATACTCCTGTGCACAAAGACAGTTCCATGAAGATATGCTTAACAGGAGTTAGATCTCCTGCTATAAAGCACTGTCTAATCCTCTGGTCAGGTGTCCATTAACCTTCCACCATATAGTGTAACTGGAAACCCAGAGACAGGATGTGTTAGATATGTAATGTTGTAATATAAAGCGAGTTTGTTAATCTGCGATTGTCTCATGTTGTGTGTCTGTATGTCACTGTTCTCCTCAGGTCTTGTTCCCCAGCTCATTGGTGTGGCTCCAGAGAAAGCTATCAAACTCACTGTAAGTGTTTTTCCTCTTCTTTCAAATCCAGCTTTTAAACTATGCTGTTTCTTTGTATTCAAAACTACGTTAATGTGAAAACTAGGAAATAACTGATGTAAATGTATTAATCATACTTTATTGCTGCCTAAAATGTTTATTTTTAATTTTTTTTATAAACATTCAAAACTAGAAATAAAACGCATTATAGGAGTTTGATTGATTGTTTTTGTCTTGCAGATGAACGACTTTGTGAGAGACAAATTCACTGAAAAAGATGGTTCAATTCCTCTGCCTGCTGAGATTATGGCTGGTGGATGTGTGAGTATCAGGGTGTGAGGGTGTACGCTCAGTTATTTCCTTCGATTCAGACAAGGGGAATAAAAATCCCCAAAATACCTCAGTAATGATTAATTAATTACCACCTCTGCATGTAAAATTATTAACAGGAAACTTTAAAGAGTTTATCTGTTTGAGGTTGTGAACTTGTGAATTGGGCTTCATGCACCTTAAACGTTTCTCAAAATAGTTTACCAATTGGAAGGGGTGTCAGCTTAGTGGTTAAGACTTGGATCAAATCCCAGCCACACCAAGCTGCCACTCCTAGCTTGCTCCTCTGAGCAAGGCCCTTAACCCTATAGCTGTTCAGGTGTGTGAATGAGATAAGTGTAAGTTGCTCTGGTGTCTGCCAAATGCTGTTCATGTTCATGTAATTAATGTAAATGGCACCTTTTTGAAGGACTGTTCTGGGAGAGCTGTCCATGGTGCTGAAACCACAGTGCTCAGGTTCACATTGGCAAGGCAACTGCTATAACATCAACACAGTTATGCGTCAACTTATGAATGCGTTTTAAGTTTGAGTTTTTGAAATCACATTCCCCATTTATGCCATTTTCAGCCTAGTTCCTTGCTTTCCAATCGCTTTCATTCAAGATTTATGTAACTTAATGTTTCTTAATGGCCCACATTGAAAGTACAAAGTAATTGATATTGTAGAATTAACCACCTCATTCCTACACCTATAGGCCGGCGCCTCTCAGGTGATTTTCACCAACCCTCTTGAGATTGTGAAGATCCGTCTCCAAGTAGCCGGTGAGATCACCACTGGCCCCAGAGTGAGCGCGCTCAGTGTGATCCGAGACCTTGGATTCTTCGGTCTCTACAAGGTAGCACATTTTTCTGGTCTGTTATAGAAAAAGAAAAAAGAGTATAAGGACAAGAATCAGTTTAGAAACAGTTATTGATTAAATTAATGACATTTCCTCTGATTATTGGTTTTATTCTGTGTGTGTGTATAGGGTGCAAAGGCTTGTTTTCTGCGCGATATTCCCTTTTCCGCAATCTACTTCCCGGTGTATGCGCACACCAAATCATCGTTCGCTGACGAGGACGGAAGACTCGGCCCGCTGCAACTGCTCACCGCCGGAGCCATCGCAGGTCAACACTTCACCCATCACTCGTTCACCTTTACATCACTTTATTATAGTCTAATTTGTCAGAGTACAGAACCCTGTGATGCAGCATAGCAGGTCTCATCCGCCGTCCGACATAGAAATCTAGAATATAACAATTTTAGAATAATGTAACATTTATTCCATACTGTTTTTTAAATATTTGAGCTGATTGGTCAAAAAATGGACATGCCATCTAAATCCTGATTTTTCCTGGTAGTTTACATGTCTCTGTGGCCTCTGTTTTGAACAGGAGTCCCGGCTGCGTCGCTGGTCACTCCGGCTGATGTCATCAAAACGCGACTGCAGGTGGCAGCTCGAGCAGGTCAGACCACCTACAACGGGGTTATCGACTGCTTCCGCAAGATCCTCAGAGAGGAGGGCTTCAGAGCTTTCTGGAAAGGAGCTGGAGGTAAAACAGCTACCAAGACCCACACACACACACTCGTACACATACACACCTGGATGGCAGGTACAACCAGTGGTGAAGGGTTTTGTTTATAATGCACACGTGCATGTGCTTGTTCAAAAAATAGATTTTAGAATTTGAATGAACACAGGACACTCTTTAATCTAAGGTACTACAATATCCAGGTGAGAAAATGCTCCATGCTGATCATTTCAGAAATAACACCATGCTTTCTCTCTTCCTCTTTCTCCCTGCTAGCTCGTGTTTTCCGCTCATCGCCTCAGTTCGCCGTGACCCTGTTGACCTACGAGCTTCTTCAGAGATGGTTCTACGTCGACTTTGGTGGACAGTAAGTACTGATCTGATTAGTCCTTGATCATTATCTTGGTCTCCATCATGACTTAACTATATTGTGGTGGATGTGAAGAAGCATCTGCTTCTATCTTTAGGTTTCTTTGAGTCTTTCCTAATAAGCCTGAAGTCAATCGCAGGTGGCATTTTTATGCTTTTTCATGTTTAAGACCAGGAGTCGTCATCTAGCAAATGTTTTTGAGTGCAACAAACTGAGTACTTGAGTGGAAAAATACTGTAGTAAAGCTGATTGATGAACAAAAGATGTTTGGGATTTTATTCACCGATTACATTTTGATGATGTTTTCATGGTTGGGGAAAAAAGTAAACAATGCTGACTTGAAGCCTCATTAAAACACAGACTGGCTTATTAATAGCCATTAATTGATCTGAATAGATCTGAACTCTGATCTTTCTTCTCTCTCTGCAGCCGTCCGTCCGGTTCAGAGCCGACGCCGAAGTCCCGTATCTCCGAGCTCCCCCCGGTGAACACCGAGCACGTCGGAGGCTACCGCCTCGCCGCCGCAACGTTCGCTGGCGTTGAAAGCAAATTCGGACTCCACCTGCCCAAATTCAAATCGTCCGGCGTGGTCAGCATCCAGCCCGCTAAAGACGCGCCATCTTAAGCAGGCCACGCCCACTCCGGGCCTGCTCTCCGGCGGCTGTGTCCATCATCCAGCCTGCTTCTCTCCTGTTTTTTAGTTTCAGTCTGTCGTCAGTGTCGTCGTGTGGTGGGGGAGATGGTGGGTTTTATTTACTGATCAGTTAATCAGTGCCTGCTCGGTTCCGACTGAATGTCTCAATTACAGCGTTCTAATGAACTGCGTGAGCCTTTTTTGTTTTTTTGTTTGTTTGGGGTTTTGCTTTCTGTTTTTCTTCGCTTTTTTTCCTTTTTTTAATCGGACTGTTTAAAAACAGAACGTTCTCTCCATCAACACAACGAGCTCGGGTGACTTGGGACAGTCTGGGTTGCCAGATCCTCATCAACTCCTTATCACATGCGTGTATATGTATACATGTGTTATACATTATATAGATATATATATATACGTATTGATTAGACATTTAAAATGTTACGGTATTAACAAAAAACAGCTTAAAAATTGGCCTCTGTCGCTCTCTGATCAATTTGAATCGTGGTTCGTGTTTGTTTGTTTTGCCTGCTTTTTCTTGCTTTTTTACATTCCATTCCTGCTACTGTTACATAAAATATACCTCCTCTTGCTTAATACAAGACCAGTAGAGCACTGAGTAGGCTGTTACTGATGGAGTACTGTTTTATAAGTATATAAGGGTACATAAGGATGTCTTTACTGATTTGTTCGTGGTTTTTTGTTTTTTATTTATGAAACTAAGATGCTACTAATGTTCCCTCGAAGAGTGACAATTTCGCACAAAAATAAACGCTCCGTCACTTTTCTTTAGGGGCACAAATCGAACGCACAGCAGCGGATGATGGTTCTCATCAGCGTTGCACTAAATTCAGATTTGGGAGTAAAATGTATGTAATGATTCTTTTATGCAAATGATGCTAAATTGATGACTTCGGCTACGATGTTATTCTGGCCAGAATTCCCCGTGTCTCCCACAATGTCAGACATTTTCCGAAAGTGGGGAAGAGTCATGTTTTTGTTCCGTTTTTCTCCACGCTAACAGGCAGCTATCATTCACTTTCCTTTTACGATTATAAATCATTTCACTTTTCGCGGCAGCATTTCAGTACTAAAATATAAGCGCACAAGTTTCTTGACGGATTTTTCTCCTCCTGTCCCACTTGACCTGAGGTTCTCCATGCTCGTATGTGTAAATGCTGCGTCTGATCTTCTCTCTCCACCTTATTTCTATTTTTATCATTATTATTATTTTGCTGGTGTTTAGGAAGCTTCCTCCCTCTCTTCCTCCTCCTCATCCCTTTCCTGTGTTATTAAAGCATGCTCTCTGTAAAGCCCCGCCTCTTCCTCCTCCTCCTCTTCCTCTGCTTCCATAATGCTTTTTTTGCGTAGCTTGCACAGGCCCTGTACATAGTTGTACATCTCTTTTGCACAGAGGAGCATGGTGCAGTGGTCTTCATCTGGGCCTCACCCCCCCGGCACGTGTACAGAGATTCCCCAAATCCAATCACTGATCAAAATCCCACAAGCAGCAAAATTGTCAAATATTAAAAAATAAATGAATAAAACTATAAGATGGAAGAAATTGACCTGATCATGTTTAGGAGATAATTTAAATGCATTTCATTCTTGTAATTGTATTTTATTGAAATAAATCCTGAACAGTTAAAATTTTAACCCCGGACTGAGCTTTATTTCAGTACAATGGAACGAGTTTGTGATTCATTTGACGTTTCGGTTCGTATTCGAGAACGATGAATAAACATGTAGAAGGTGGTCCTTTGTTCTTCCATCCTCATGTTTGCTGTTCTTTTTTTCCTGATTATATAGTAGATGCTAGTAAACTGTTTTTACAGAGGCCTCCTCCCTACACACACACACACATGCCGGTACTTCATACAGTTTTATTAGAAATAGGAATTAAATTAGCGTTAATAGGGAAGTTGTAGGATTTTTTTTCCCTCAAGTTCAGGAAGAGGAAGCTCAATAGTTGAGATGTTGAATTTTGATCAGAAGCTCATGAGGTCTAATCCCTTGACTACCAAGCTGCCACTTCCTGTTTAATATTTGGGTTCTGCAGATGGCCTCATATCAGTGTTAAATTCTATGAATGAGAGAGGGTCTGTATTGTAATCATTATTGCTCACTTTCAGCTGGGGATTTTGTACAGTGTGGTTCACTGATCAGTGCATCAAATACACTGCTTATGCTTCTATATAGTGTGTATACACGCACACATGAAACATTTTGTGTGTGTGTTTATTTATATATATAAAAAACAACACAAGTTTAGTCAAAGTGTCCCAATGTTCCATCAACCTTGTACACACACAAGACTGTAGGTGTGTCATTGTGTTCCGCATGAACATGAAGTGCAAAAGTCCACAGTGTCTGTGTGCAATATATATATATATAATGTTATATATACAATCTCAATTTAAATTCAAGGTGCACAAACTATTAAAGTTGTACAATACAATGCTTCTGTTGGTGGATTTAATTTTTTTCACCTACGCCAAGCTTGTGCTCTAGTGCCATGTAAAGGTAAATAAAGTCAGTATGATTTATGGATTCAATTCTGAGAACGTTCCTGCTAACTCTGAGACCACATGTTCTCATATTACGTGTTTTATTCCTCTTACAGCACAGCAAGATTTTCACTTGATTTTTCAACCACATAAAAACCACATTGCACAGACTAATTATATATATTTATTTATTTATTTTATGTATAATGTATTTAATAATGATGAACATCTACAAAGTAAGTGATTATTCATGTTATAGCAGCTATAAAAGTTAAATAAAAATAAAAAAAAACAATGTGTACAAACTCATCCTTAAGACTTGATGATAAACTTTCTATATAGTGCCCTTAAAAGTGTCTAAAAGTGCTTTAAATAAAAAATAAAAAAATAATTAGGTATATATATCAACCATGCAGTTAAAAGCTACGGTGTTCTTTTTTTTATTTGTACCTTTATGTTAAAATATATATATATATTTTTTTTTTTCTGTCGAGGTTGAATTCAATTGAAATTAACATTAATTAAATTTTATATAATTATATGACTTTCTCTGATTGTTGGTTCCAAAAGTTCTATTATATAGGCAGACAAACGTACAGAATATGTGTATTGAACTGAAAGACCCAAACATCTTCCAGCATTACAGTACCTCTGTGCACAAAGCCAGTTCCATGAACATCTGCTTTACATGGTTTTTAGTGGAAGATCTCCTGCTGTAAAGCTCCAACCTCAACCGTATTGATTATGAGTGTGAATGCTGACTGAACCCCAGGCCTCCTCACGTCACCTACATCACTGTGTGTCTGAACACAAATCTCCACAAAATCTATTGGAACATCTTCCCAAAAGAGTGGAGGTTACTATAAGAGCAAATGGGATGATATGTGGAATGGGATGTTCAACAAGCACTGATATAAATCCTGTGATTTTTCAGTGATACTAATGAAATTATGAATCATAAAAGAGAAGCACATAAACATGACAAATTCACAGCTGGAGTAAAAAGTGCTTTTATTATAGTAAAAGTTGTGTTTAAAACCAGTGCAGGATCGAAACACGGCCTATTAGCGTGTTCACGTCGCGTTCGAATCGCAGAATGAAGACCTCGTCTATTCGCGTCAGTGACGTCCGATTGGACATTTTAACCCTGTAACAATTAAGATTAGTCTCAAATCCATACTATAAATCAGTCCTCATTCCAGGACGCGATTCTGACGTCATGTGAACACGCTAAAGGCAACTGGAAAAACCCTTTACATATTTTCTCTCTGAAAGGATTAACTGTGAAAAAAGTCAAGTAAATGTATATAAATATATAAATATTAGTGGTTAGAAGGAGGCATTAATGAACACCGACCGATACACTAAATGTATTAAATGATTTTAAATAATTAAAATACTTAAAAAGATTTCAGTTTTAGTCAAAACAAAAGGATCAAATTGTGCTGAATTTTTTGTTTCCCTTTTTTTTTATCTGTATTTTTTTTATATATACATTTATATATTTACTTCATGACTTCGTCTCGAATCACACACTATGCACTACACGTGTGTCTCAAGAAAACAACAACTTCCACAGAATTGTTTAACACAAAATGGCCGCCGTGAAGGGTTTCATGACGGCCACGTCTCAATCACATCCCTGGTTCAGTGATCAGGGCACTGATTAGGGAGGCGGCCATTTTGTCTCAATCACAAAATCATTCATTCTGTCCCTACAGAAAAATCCCACAATGTAGAGCAACAATCTGGAAGGGTTCGATCGATGCTCACTGTGTTCCCTTACTGGAAGCATTTATGACATTTTCTAGAAATTTCTCAGCTGAAAAAAATTAACAAAAAAAGGTTTAACACGATCCTGCTCGAGGGACTGTGATAGAAACGTGTGATTCGTACGTCAACATTTGATCTATTGAGGGTTTTATTCTAACGCATCAGGAAATTTAATTTGTTAGAGGTTGTGTCCCAATCTGTATAACAAGTAGTGCCTGAACAAGTCTACACTATGTACTGATTGATCACCTAGAGAGCTAGGGATCGAATTGAGACGCACCCCAAGCGTTTAGTGTGTCGGCCATTTTGAAAAAGTGCGGCTTCTTTCGTACTTCATTTCATTTCTTGGTGGTTTTTAGGTATTAGTTGAACATTAGTGTAAAGACTGTGTGTGTGTGTGTGTGTGTGTGTGTGTGTGTGTGTGTGTGTGTGTGTGTGTGTGTGTGTGTGTGTGTGTGTGTGTGTAAAATGTGTCCCCGCATTGTGCTGTATAGAAATTCAATGTTATTCTAAACTGGTCCATCAAAGAAAACAGTAACACACATACACTTTATGGACAAAAGTACTGGGACACCTGATGTTTTTCAGCCATATATACAATTCTTCCCCAAACTGAAGCTTGTGGTCCTCCAAACCACAAAGTTGAAATTTTACTAGGAGACCCGAACCACTTTATGAAGATCTGCTTTAAATGGGATCTCCTGCTATAGAGCTCTGACCTCAACCCTATTAAACATATAAACTTCCCCACGTCACCTACATCGGTACCTGATATTACTAACACCCTTGTAGCCGAATGAGTGCAAATCTCCACAAGCACACTCCAAAATCTAGTGCAACATCTTCCCAGAAGAGTGGAGGTTTTTCTAACAGCAAATGTGGAATGTTCAAAAAGCACATACGAATGTCTACAAACGTTTGTCCATACAGCGTATCATAAGATATGCACACCCACTTACGTTAAAACGTTATCCCTCGATATAAAATGATAAATGTTAGCCACATGAGCGTCACTTTAGCCCGCCTAGCTAACATTACCAAGTCCGCTAAACACGTCCAGGACTTCATCCAGGTTATATATTAGTCTCAATCATACAGTCATGCTAATTTTGCACACAAAGCAGCAAATCATCATAAATATCCAAAACAAGTGAGAATTTCATGCTAAAAAAGGTGAAAAATGTAAATAAGGAAATAAAGATTATTGGAAAATGGAGTAGTTTGCGAGCACACCGCATAATATCATGGTTTCGAGTTGATTAGTGTGAGCTTCGGCTATCGTGATCACGCCTCTGAATGCTGGTTATTGTGATCATCCCGTGGCTGCTTGTTACCACGCTATTCCCCGACAGTGTGGGTGTTTCAGCTTGCGAAAAACTCCAATTAGGCAGCGAGACGCTGGGTTGCCAGATCCTCCGCCTCTTCCTGGTTCTCGCCGAGTTCGCTGAGGGTTTTAAGGAAGCGTGTCCACTCGTCCTGCCGGGGCACGGCGATCTGCTGCGGGGGTAAAAAATCCATTCTGTAAGCACTTTACGTACATAATTACGTAATAATTATTATATACGTTCCGCAAAACCTCCAGCTGTCACAGATCACGATATTTTTTTGCCGTTGTAAAGAATTTTGCGATTAGGGTTGTTGAGAGATAAATTTCCTTGCAGACATTTGATTTTTCTACAATGGAGGTATCATTTAATAGATTTTTGTCTCAAATGGTGCTAATCTAGGACCGTTTCCTTTTCACCATAAAAAAAAAAAAAACCAATACTGGGTGGACAATAAGGTTGCGTGTGTTTTACCTCTCCTACATCGTAGATGTGCACACGGCCCTCAGAATCACCCACGGCAACCTCTCTGCCCGAACTGGCCCAGCGCACACGGTTTAGAGCGGGGCTCCCCTCTACTGTCACTGACGCCGAGGGAACCTGACGAACCCCCCCAAACCACACACACACACACACACACACAATATAGTAAAAAAACTCACAATTAAAAGCTGTATGATGTGTGTGTGTGTGTGTGTGTATAGTCATGTTTCTATGCCTTGAGTTTCTGTCCTCACAAAACAAAAGAGTTTGACCTTTACGAGGACGTTTGTTTGGTCCCGATTAAGAAAACTGCTTTACCTAAGAACTTGATCATGATGAATGAAGATGAATTCATTATTACAATGTTTGCATTCATAACTATATCTGTGGGAGGTCCTTATAAAAATATCTGTGTGTGTGTGTGTGTGTGTGTGTGTGTGTGTGTGTGTGTACCTCAGTCTCGTTGTTAAGATTCCACAAGTCAAGATGTCCGACTCCGTCAACGCAGGCGAAGAGCGCAGGGTGAGCAGGAGACCACATGACATCATACACATAGTCGGAGTTATCCTCGAATGAGTATAGCGGCTTAGTGTTCTACACACACACACACACACACACACACACACACATACACACACACACACACACACACACAGACAGGAGACATGATCACATTGTCTCAAAGCCGCTATTTGCTAAAAGTGTGTGTGTGTGTGTGTGTGTGTGTGTGTGTGTGTGTGTGTGTGTGTGTGTGTGTTACCCTGGTGCTCCACAGCTTGACAGTCCAATCGAAGGAGGACGTCACAAACAGGTGAGAGAAATCGACAGGTCCAGTGGCTGTGTGGCAGTCGAGCCCCGTTACTGGGCCATGATGACCCTCGAACATCTCGCTGATTCCTGCTTTACTACACACACAAACACACAAACACACCGTTCCATCATTTGAATCTGCAGAGCTGGAATAAGCCTGTACAGTGTTTACTTATTCAACACAAGGACTTTTGTGTTGAGATCACATTCTGCTGTTACTACACAGTAATTACAATGTAATAAAATAGATATAACCTTTAACATGATCTTTGCAGGTATATAGTGGCGCAAACTGGCAACCCGTCTAATTTAACCCAAAGGCCATATTCACATTAACACAGTTTAGTTAGAAAACACTTCTTTTTAGCTCAGTTCGCTAAATGCACGCGCAGTACAGGGACATACGTGTTTTCAGACGTTTCAATGTGGACGAGCAACTTTCGGGAAACAATTGAAACCGGAAGTGTGGACGCAGAGCGTTTTTAGACGAAAACTCTGTTTTGAAATGTATCTGGATTAATATAATCTCTATTAGTGTAGACAGCTTTTACACTGTTTATTAATCCAACACAAAAGTTTTAGTATTTAAAGCTTTATTACATTTTTATTTCACAGTATTTACAATGTAATAACACTAATAACCTTCACCTGGGCTCACTGCAGGTATATAGTGGTGCAAACTGGCAGAAAACAAGTTTTACACACACACCTGCCATGTCTGCATGCGGTATAGACCGTGCCGTCCTCACTGCCCACCACGAAGTTATTAACGTCACCCAGGGGAAACGCCATGGATGTCACTGCTACTGGTTTAGACTGCTTAAACACCAGCTCCAGACTGTCCTATACCCACACACACACACACACACACACACACACACACACACACACACACACACACACACACACACACACATTCATTAGATCATTTGGGTCTCTCCAGGTACCCACAAGTTACATAGTAATTGATAGTGCTTATAGATGCATACTCTTATCTGTATGAGTGTGTGTGTGTGTGTGTGTGTGTGTGTGTGTGTGTGTGTGTGTGTGTGTGTGTGTGTGTGTATGTGTTACCTGAGGTGTGGAGAGCATATCCAGGCTCCAGGAGCACATTTTTCCATCAGTAGAGATGCTGATGAGGTTGTGAGCATTCTGAGTCCCCACTACGCTCACACAGTACACCGGGTGCTTTAGGGAGAAAGAGAGGGTGAGATGTGATCGTTTCATTCAAAATTTATTTTAAATTATGGCTGTAACTATTCCTTCGAGTAACTCCATTACAAAAATTAATCGAGGCAAATAATTTCCAAAATTAACTATTATTAACTAAACACAGAGCATTAAGTTTCCCCACGGACCATTATTACTGACGCACCACCCGCTACACTCTGGAGCGCTCTGGACAGTTAATAGAGAAGATGCTGCAGAAGTTTGAGATCATTTCAAAAGAAAACATTTTTTTAAGTAGAAATGTATTTTTATTTATGATTTTTTTATGTATATATATTTGAATTTACATTTTGATATAATATGGCAATTGAATGCACTAAATGGGTTTAGTGTCCACAAATATTCCTGATGCAATTTCCGCAAAAAAAAAAAAAATAATAATAATTCTTAAAAGGAAGCAAGTGACTTGTTCATTTTAAGAGAACTGTCAGATTTTCTCTTGTATATTTACTGTTGCGCTTTAATAAAGAAAAAGTTCGATTCAATTAATCGTTAAAATAATTGGTAGAATCCTCGATTACTAAAATCATCGATACCAACAGCCCTATTTTCAATAATGATGATGATGCTGATGACGATGGGAGAGAAGGAATAAGGTAGTGAGTACCGTATGTGCTGAGGCAGAGAGTGGTGTCCTCTGCACTGGTGTCCTCTTGTTATTGCGATTGTCCCAGAGCACAATCTGTCCCGAGTATGTCCCACCCACGACCAGGTTAGGATGAAACTGTGCAAACGCTGCTGACATCACCGCTGACTGAAATGAGAGAGTCAAAAAGAAGTGAGAGGGAGGAAGAGGGAGAAATGTGGAAATAGATGAGGAACTAAAGTAGTTTTTTTGGACAGAGGATAAAAAAAATACAAATGAAAAAATTATGATTTTTATTATAGAAAAGAAGGTAATATGCTTTTAACAGACATTTTAAAGAAGAGAATAGAACAATTGTCGGGTCACAGCAAACAAACTCTCACTCATTCACTCACTCACTCAGTTACTCACTCACTCACGCAATCATTTACTCACTCACTCACTCAGTCATTCACTCAGTCACTCACTCACACACACTCAGTCACTCAATCACTCATTCACTTACTCATTCACTCACTTGCACATTCACTCATTCAGTCACTCACTCACTTAGTCAATCATTCAATCACTCATTTATTCACTTACTTGCACATTCACTCATTTAGTCACTCACACCCTGTATAATAAACTCACTGCATTTGCATTACTGTCATTAACAAGCCTTTCTGTTAATATTTTCACCCGTTTCTGTTTCCTGACCGAGTTTCATTACACTACTTTTGTATAGAATAGAATTAGAATTTGGTTAGAATAAAGACGTTGGAATAGAATAGAATACACATATATACATGACAAATAGAATAGAATAGAATAGAATAGACAGAAATACATGGCAAATAAAATAGAAGTGTCTCTCTATCTCCACACACACACACACACACACACACACACACACACACACACACACACACCTGACAGTGAAAGACGTACTCCGCTGTAGTTTTCTTGTACTTCATGTTCCACACCAGCACCACACCGTCCGGCTCGTGAGGAGCTTCTTCATTACTGCTGTAGGACGCCACCAACAACTCCGGGTACTGCAGAAGAGAGAGACTGATTAATTGTTTGATCAATTAATTGATTGCTGATTAATTAAATAATAACAGAGATGTGTATGGCCAGAGAACACAGACCTGAGGTGACCAGTCCAGACATGTGACCACTCTGTGTTTAGACCAGCGCTCTTCTGTAAACTGTCTATTCAGAGACAGCTTAGTCCCTGCCTGGGTATCTCTGCAGCACACACACACATACACACACACACACACACACACACACACACACACACACACACACACACACACACACACACACATACACACATACAGATACCTAAGCACACAGTCTAATCAGAGCTGAGCAACAAATCCTAGACAGAAGCCCTTCATTAAACATGTGAAAATAAACATGATATTGCAGATACTTTGCTCCGTCTCATGACTATGTATGAAATAAAGCACTTGATGATGCAGCCGAATGGAACACAGAGTTACACTTAATTAACTCAATTCATTTTTATTCCTATGGCACTTTTAACAACAGACATTTTTTTCAGAGCAGCTTTACAGAGTGTAAGAAAAAGGTCCGTTATATTTAAATGTATGATGAAACGACTTTGGTAAGAAAAACTCCCTTAGATGGTATGAGGAAAAAACCTTGAGAGGAACCAGACTCAAAAGGTGAACCCACCCTCATCTGGCATGAAATACCGGAGTGTGTGATCAGAAATGGGCAGTATTTATAATACATGTATTATAAATATGAATTTTCAAATAATTTGTATTTGAGAGGGTTGATGAAAATGGCTTCATATTTTGTATTTCAAATATATTTTCATACATTTTGTCAATTTAAAATACTGTAAAATACTTTGTAAGACGTTCTACATGATGACATAATAAAAATGCGGACTCTGATTGGTGCCTGCTCAGTATTTCGCCCAGACTTGTTGAGATCAGAACAGAAAATTGATGCATATGGAAGAAGGTGGTGAAGGTAAGAAACGTCCCAATAGGCGTCTAACGATCGATAAATAAATGTTTGATTGCCGAATATTGTACCCTGATTGAAGAAGCTGTTTAGTAGGATCATGATTTTGCATCCCATTCCATTAATGACTGTCTGACACATAATATATGATTATATTTATCATTAACAATCAAATGATGAATCAGTTAGAATCTAGTTGAAATAAATGCAGGTGCCATCAGTCGTCTTCTTATGAATGACTTGATTGTCATTGACTCAGTGTTACTGATGTAAAGCAGCCCTTCGTTAATAAACACCAAGTAACTAAATTAGGATACAATTTTGAGTCTTTCACAAACTGTTTAACATTAAACTGTTGGTTACTTAAAAACTGACCTTCATCTGGAAGATCACAGGAATATTGATGTGAATATTTGATCTGTTAACTGGTTGCAGATGTAAGATTTATTGTGTGACTCAACCAATGAAAAGCTGTTGCTATCAAACATTGTTTACTTAATCAGCTGAGATCAAACAGACCAATTGATTGCAGTTTTGTGAAGAAATTTCATGCTCCCTTATAAAAGTATTTTTTAAATTCATCAATGCAGTTTTTTTAACACGTGATGTGACTGCTGTATTTTTAGTTGATTTTAATACACTTAATGTATTTGGTATTTCATTTTAAAATATTTAATTAGGAATAATGTCCTTTCTACAGTCTTCTACAGTCAGTTGGAGTTGTGGAACCAGGAGCTCCTGAGCCACCCGTAATTTAGCTCAACATCTGAGATCATTATAAATTCAACACTAATCCCTCCTTGCCTGAGCCTTTAAATGTTTAATGAAGAAAAAACAGCACATGTAGAAATTTATTTTGAGTATTGATTAAGAGGATGTTTAAGTCCAATATCCGAAATCATGGCGTGGGTTACTTTGGGGTTGATGTTTTCCCATTTCAATGTCACATAGTCTTGTAACTCGTCTCAGATCACAGCAATTTGGCAATCTCACAGTTATGAGGTAATTTATTGTTGTAAAATAATAAACCAGGAGTTTATTCCTGTCACTTATATTGTAGCTGCTCCACAGGTTCCCCTTCCTACACTCTTCCCGAGACTCATTATGACCAATCAGGATAAAAAACTTGAGTAAACACAATGTATCGTGTGTAAGGATTTTTCTTAATTCCGCTGCTTTGCTAACACAGCTCTGGCAACCCTGTCAAAGATAACAAATGTGTTTCCTCTGAAGAGAACCGGAAAATTCTACAAAACCGGAAATGGAAACTGAATCCTGATCAGTAACGCGAAACAACCATGTGACATTCGAACCAATCACAATCAAGTAAAAAACTTTCCAATCAAGGCGTCTTCTTTGTTTGAGGCATTTTGCCAGCACGTATGTTGAAGAACACTCTGTATGAGTCCTCACCCGTCTTTGTCCTGAAGATCTCGTCCACTGTAGTCAAAGCAGACGTCCACCTGCTCGGACAGAGCGCGCTCCACGATGCGAGAGCTGTGATCGAAAAACAGCAGGAAGTCCTCCGTGTGCAGGATCTGCTGCTTTTCCTCCTCCGTCAGCTCGTGAGGTGGCGCTAGAGAGGAAAGCCAGAGTAAGATGAGGATGGGATAAACATTCATCACTGACCCAGCACACACACACACACACACACACACACACACACAAAAATCATTTACCCTCCTCTTCCTCAGCTTGAGGTTCGTTTTCCATCAGAGACTGAAGTGCAGCCGGAGCGGTTGCCAGATCCTCCTCTTCGATTTCCTCTTCCACTGTAGAAAAGAACAGAGATCGTAATAAAACACGGCACACAGGAGGAGTCTGTTTTGACTGCCACGTGTGGGGGGAGGGGTGCGAGCTGTACCATCTTTAGGCTGAGTGGTGACGAGCGTCTGAGTCTCTTTGGAGTATGAGACGAGCTCTCGAGGAGGAAAGTCCACCTGAGTTACTTTAGCCATGCCGAGCCTGAGAGGACCTCGTCTGAGAGTGAACACACACACACACACACACACACACATTGTAGAATACTAAAAGTATAAAAGGGTTAGCAAATGCACGTTCAGTGAAATGATTTTTACTAGAAAAATTACATTAAAATGTATAAATAAAAATTAAATATATTTACAAAAAACTTTACAGTATAAGAAAAAAGAATTCAATCCAAAATTTCTAAATGTAAATACAAATAGAATACGATTACAGAAAATCATGTGCAACACACACACACACACACACACACACACACACACACACACACACACACACACATACACTATATGAACAAATGTTTGTGGACACCTAAACATAAGATTTAAATGTGCTTTTTAAACATCCCATTCCACATTTAGTCTCCATTTGCTCTTATAAAAACAACCTCCACTCTTCTGGGAAGATGTTCCACTTGATTTTGGATTCATTCAGCCACAGGAGTGTTAGTAAAGTCAGATACTGCTGTAGGTGAGGTGAGGAGGACTGGGGTGCAGACCCAAAGGTGTTCAATAGGGATTAAATCAGAGTTTGATTGCAGGCCACTCAAGATGTTCCACTCCTACTAATGAAAAGAATACCACTATGGAGCTGACTTCATGCACATGGGTATGCTGGAAGAGGTTTGGGTCTCCTAGTTCAAGTAAGACGTCCTGTACAATTGGATGCCTCCAAATTGTGGTACTGGTTTAAGAAAGAACCACATACCGCTGATTCAATTAGGTGTCCCAATACTTTTGTCCATATAGTGTATATTTAGTAGCATTTGCATCCATGGTGTGAAGTTTACACTCTAATAAAATGCAGATTGTAGAATTGTGTGTGTATGCAGAGAGCAGGTATGTATAAGGTAGAAGGTGTTGTACATGTGATGCTAAGCTCAGATGATCCACACCACCCTCTTTAGAGCTGTCTTGCTTGGTATTGTTTCCCATCAGAAGGCTCTTGGATGATCATATTTTAGCATTATTACTATTTTACCACATCGACAGATAACATATTTGTCAGTAGGGTCACTGTCGGGACTCTCATCTTGCCTTTTCCTCATTTAACCACCAGATGTCGCCAGTGTGTTCCTTTACCCTACATTGATTACTGATTGTCTTCACCTGTATCTCATTGTTTGTGCCTATTAAGTTGCTCCTTTGTATAAGTTCTTTGCTTGGTTCTAAATGTTATGTGGTTGATCGTATGTGGTTTGTATCTCTGTGTCTCCAGCACTGTCTCAACATGTCCTGTGTAAGTTCTTGCATTTCGCTCCACCCTGTTCTGAAGAAGACTTTTTTAGTGTTTATGGCTTTTTATTTTGAGAAGTATTTTGTTTTGTATTTTTGGACCTCGTTTTGTGGACCAGCACCATGTGCCCTTGTATATATTTTTTTGTTCAATCATTGTTTTTGTGTTTTTTGCTCTTTTATTATTATTTTTTTTTAAACTATAGAAGTGACCACAAAATCGAGTCTAAAAATATAGCATGAAATATTCACTAAACTGATTCCTTCACTATACACTATGGAATTTTCCACTGGCTCTACACATTCATCCACCCACCTCCGAAGACCCCATCTTTTACACAGCTGACCCCAGTTTAAACTCCGACCCTGACAAGATTCTGTTGGTTCTTTATCAATAGAGTAATAATCAGTATCATTATCAGTAGTAATCAATACATCACAAACAAGACATCAAACATCAACTATACTTGGGCTAAAGAGAAACTTTTAAAAGAAACGTTCAAAGTTTTCATTAAGAATGCTCTTGTGACATGAACACTTCGTGCTGTGAGACACGGATGCACATGTCCCTGCTTGTGGTGGTGTGTTGTATTGAAAGGTGACTGAGAAAAAGTGTGTGATGATGCGACTGGTGACGGACAGGTGTGTTTGAGAAAGCAGAGGGCGAGGAACTGAGAATTAGATAAACAGAGATCAGTACCCATGCTGAGAGTCTGAATGCAGCAGGAGGGTAGAGGGGTCAGAATCCCAGTGCAGTGTCCTGTACGCAACACACACACACACACACACACACACACACACACACACACACACAGACACACACAGACACACACATATAAGCATGCAGTCAAAAAGTAAATGTGTTAGTAGAACAGTTTAGTTCAAACACACAGACGTTCTTTTAGTCACATGGTCAGTAGCATGCGTAGAAATATTACATGTTATGAGTGTGTATTTATATTTTAACAAATTTTACACTGAAGTTGATGCGTGGGGGACGTCCTCTCATGGATGAAAAGATAATTCACAGGTACAGGGGCCACGCTTCTTATAATTAGAGTAAAAGGTACAGGGGCCACGCTTCTTATAATAAGACTGACGGGTACAGGGGCCACACTTCTTATAATGAGAGTGACAGGTACAGGGGCCACGCTTCTTATAATGAGAGTGACTGGTACAGGGGCCACTCTTCTTATAATGAGAGTGATGGGTACAGGGGCCACGCTTCTTATAATGAGACTGACGGGTACAGGGGCCACGCTTCTAATAATGAGACTGACGGGTACAAGGGCCAAGCTTCTTATAATGAGAGTGACGGGTACAGGGGCCACGCTTCTTATAATGAGAGTGACGGGTACAGGGCCACGCTCCAATAATGAGAGTGACGGGTACAGGGCCACGCTTCTTATAATGAGAGTGACGGTACAGGGCCACGCTTCTTATAATGAGAGTGACGGTACAGGGCCACGCTTCTTATAATGAGAGTGACGGGTACAGGGCCACGCTTCTTATAATGAGAGTGACGGGTACAGGGGCCACGCTTCTTATAATGAGACTGACGGGTACAGGGGCCAAGCTTCTTATAATGAGAGTGACGGGTACAGGGGCCACGCTTCTTATAATGAGAGTGACGGGTACAGGGGCCACGCTTCTTATAATGAGACTGACGGGTACAGGGGCCACGCTTCTTATAATGAGAGTGACGGGTACAGGGGCCACGCTTCTTATAATGAGAGTGACGGGTACAGGGGCCACGCTTCTTATAATGAGAGTGACGGTACAGGGCCACGCTTCTTATAATGAGACTGACGGGTACAGGGGCCAAGCTTCTTATAATGAGAGTGACGGGTACAGGGGCCACGCTTCTTATAATGAGAGTGACGGGTACAGGGGCCACGCTTCCAATAATGAGAGTGACGGGTACAGGGGCCACGCTTCTTATAATGAGAGTGACGGGTACAGGGGCCACGCTTCTATAATGAGAGTGACGGGTACAGGGCACGCTTCTTATAATGAGAGTGACGGGTACAGGGGCCACGCTTCTTATAATGAGACTGACGGGTACAGGGGCCAAGCTTCTTATAATGAGAGTGACGGGTACAGGGGCCACGCTTCTAAATGAGATGACGTACAGCAGCTTCTATAATGAGAGTGACGGTACAGGGCCACGCTTCTTATAATGAGAGTGACGGGTACAGGGCCACGCTTCTATAATGAGAGTGACGGGTACAGGGCCACGCTCTTATAATGAGACTGACGGTACAGGGGCCAGCTTCTTATAATGAGAGTGACGGGTACAGGGCACGCCTTATAATGAGAGTGACGGGTACAGGGGCCACGCTTCTATAATGAGAGTGACGGTAAGGGACGTTTAATGAGAGTGACGGGTACAGGGCCACGCTTCTTATAATGAGAGTGACGGGTACAGGGGCCACGCTTCTAATAATGAGACTGACGGGTACAGGGGCCACGCTTCTAATAATGAGACTGACGGGTACAGGGGCCACGCTTCTAATAATGAGACTGACGGGTACAGGGGCCACGCTTCTAATAGTGAGACTGACGGGTACAGGGGCCACGCTTCTAATAGTGAGACTGACGGGTACAGGGGCCACGCTTCTAATAATGAGACTGACGGGTACAGGGGCCACTACTCTTATACTGGCAGATAGAGATCCTTTTACTGGGATTAGAAAAACAATGCCACACCTTTTAAACTTAGTATCAGTTTTTTGGAGTGAATGTGAAAGATAGAAATATGGCATATATTAAATGAAAACGTCAGTAAAGTATAAGTGTAAGAGTACCTGGCTCCGGTGGCGCCCTCTGTCGAGTCCTGGCTGCCGGTTTCGCTCGGAGTGCCCACTGATTTGGCAGAGGGAGACATGGGAGGGGGGACTAAATAATGAAACAAACATGTATCCTCTGTTACTATACGCAGAGGCTGAACTACTCACACACACAACACACACACAAAACGAACATTACACAAAGCGAACACAGCAGCACAATGATGTGAAGTGCAAAAAAACAAAACAGAACCAGACATTCATAAAAAAAGGACGAGGTAAAGGAGAGAAACAATACAGCGAGGTTTGGGATGTAAAAGAAAGGACAGGGACAATTGGAGAAAAAAGAGAGGAGACAAAAAGAAGCACTGGTTAAAAGTCATGCAGGATTAACATGAGCTCAATGCACACTGAAGTAACCAGCACTCAAACACACAGAGCAGCAATGATGGGGTTAAATGCTAACAGCTTGATATCACAACTAAATTCAGCCTAATACTACTTTATCTACAACTACTACTACTGTCACAACTTTCTTTTTCTATAACTAAACTTTAATATATTTTTATCCATGAAGGTGTATTGAATTTTTACCAGTCAGTGGTGGATGAAGAACACAAACCATGTACTTGAGTTCAAGTAGAGATTCACTCATTAAAATGTGACTCCAGTAAAAGTCAAAGTCTCCCTTTAAACGTTCACTTGAGTAAAAGTACAAAAGTTTTAGCCTTTAAATCTACTTAAGTATCCAAAGTACTATGATTTATTATGTCTATAATGTTCCTATTATCATTTTTATCACAAGACTCTTCACTTAATCCACTCAGTTAATGTGAAAAGACTCGAATTTGACTCTCAGCACACTGATCTATTATGACAATACATTTTCCAGAACGCTCTGCTGGGGCATGTCGTACCCATGGAAGGATCGGTGATGCCCATGCTCTGCAGCAGAGCCTCAGTCTCTCTTCTCTTCCTCTCCAGATCAGAATCATCTTGAGGTGGAGAGGCACCTTCCCCACGTCCTTCATTCTACAGCAAGAAGAGAAGAGTCAGTGTCTGTGTTTGTAACTCTCTCACTCACACACACACACTCACACACACACTCACACACACACACACAAACGTGTCTAGACCGTATCTCACTTCTTTTTTCTTGCGTTCTTCCTCTTTTCTCTTCTTTTCTTCCCTGATCTGAGCGAGGCGTTGTTTCTTCCTCTCCAGCTCTGCCTTCAACTCGCTTTTGTCCGACATTGTGTCCAGACTAAGAACACAAACACAGTTTTATTGACTATGTATGAACCACATGGCATTGCAGACACAGGATTGTTTTTTTTATTTTGTTTTTACAATTATTTGTGATGTACAGAAAAAACAATGATGTTCTAATTATTTTAGCACTGCACATTAGAAAACAGTATTGCACATCATTTTTATTTAATTGAGCTTTTCCTTCAAACTCCTCCAAGTGTCTATAAACTTGCATAGGCTTACAATACACTTCCGCCCTTTCCAATATGGCCGACGTTTTCACGCGTTCCAGTACCTAGTAATGGCGGAATTAGTTTTTAGTCAGAAAATAAAAACAATATATCACGTACACTTTCCCGGAGTATAAACAAGGTATATAGCAGGTGCAGTTAGTTTGAACAACGCGAAATGAATAGACTGTGTGAATGCAGAAAGTGGAATAAAAGCACCGGAAAAATTTACTTCCGGATGCGTGCGTCGTGACGTCATGACGTCAGGGCTGCCAGCCCGCACCCTGATGATGATGATGATGATGTAAGCCGGCGGACACAATGGACGTGGCAGCAAACAAATGCTGTCATAAAACTGCTTTCATTTTTACTAAATAACGTTTTGATGTTAAAAATATTCTATTATAATAATCCACTTTCAAACTTTGACCTTAAATCTTCGGTTTTCCGCCCAATCCTGATCATTCATCACAATAACACACAATCATTAACGCTTTTATTATTCCTAATTCATCATAATGAAGTAAACGATGAACCAGAAATCCATGTAGAGGTAGATTTATTTTAATAATATCATAAAGAGATGTTTATACCCAGTACACACACTCCTATCGCGTATATTACACTTTGTAGCAATAAAAAAACAAGACTTTCCCCACTGAAAATGCTTTAAAATGGCCTTTAAACGCGTTCAGACAAATAAAACACAATGCATTAATAATTTCAGGTGCAGTAATGTCATCTCTATGATCCTCTATAATGGATTATGTGAACAACAGGAAGCCTTTACATCCATCATTTACACACCGGATCAATCCCATTACTGCATATACCAGGAATGTTCATACTTACTGGAGAAGTCGTCGTTATGATCGAGTCCTGCTTTTTTTTTCTGGATAATTCGTCTTCTTCTTCTTCTTAAGAGATTATAACTTATGTATCCTTTTCCCCCTTGTTTGTAACAGGATCCTGGACTGCTATGGCCGCCGGGAGGATTTATTTATTTATTTATTTATTTTATTACAAAGGCGCACTCTCATTTCCAACACTAGATGTCGCTAAAACAACTCGTTAGGGTCACTACTTCTTCGCGTCCTCTAACCCAAAAGTATACGGACACCTGCCTGTTAATCTGACCGTGGCTCTTCTTCAGACCCTCTTTTCTATAAGTCTGAGGCACGAAATTGTACAGAATGTTTGTTGTACAACCGTATCTTTATCATTTCCCTCCACGACAATGAACTGCAGCTTCCATGCAGGCTTAAACGTCAAGGAGAACATCTCACATCCTCTCTATAACCTGCTAGAGCAACATCGGATTACTTTCAGCAGTGATTTATATCTGTCTGTGTTGTCCACCTATCGATCTATCAATCTATCGACATCCATCCATCCACTGCTCCAGTGTCTGCTGAATGAAATGTGTACCTGTGCACAAAGTGATGGCGGTGAAGGTTATAGTTGAAGATCTCAGGTGTCCTTCTCAAAGCCCTGACCTCCTAAAGCCAACTGATCACCTTTGGGATAAACTGTATCTGGAACCGCCTCACCACCTCAACATCACTGTCTGATCTTATTAGTCCTCTTGTAGTGCTTTTGAGTAGACAAACCCAAACCCAAAATGTAGTAGAAATGCTTTGAAGATGAGTAGAGCTTATTATAACAGGAAAGGGGAATGCATGTGAAATGGGATTTTCAACAAACACATTTGAGTAACTGTATACAGTGTCTGTATGCTGAAGTATTAGAGTTTACCTTCTCAACAACCCAAACAGTGACAAGCAGGACAATGCACCTGGGCACAAAGTAATGTCCACGCAGACAAGGTCGTTCATGTGAAGGTTGGAGAGTCAAGAACTTAAGTGTCCCCAGACATCTGAAAACTCACGCTCTCAAATTTAGTACTTTATCTTTATCAGTCATACTACAATTGTTCAAAACTCCAGACTGCTTCAACCCCATCAGTCTACATAACAAACTTGATATGATTCTCGTCATTGAGACATTGTTGAGTAAGAAAAAGGAAGAGTGTGACATATAGGAAGGTGCACACAGGTGGACTATGTTCTATGCAGGAGATGCAACCTAAAGGAGATTGGAAACTGTAAGATGTTGGCCGGGAACATTGTAGCTAGACAGCATTGGATGATGGTCTGTAGGATGGTTTTGGAGGTGAAGAAGAAGAGGAGGAGAGTGAGGACTGAAAGAAGAATAAGATGGTGGAAACTGAAGGAGGAAGACTGTAGTGTGAGATTCAGGGAAGAGGTCAGACAGAGGCTCGATGGTGGTGAAGAGGTGCTGGATGATTGGGCAACTACTGCAGGAGTGATGAGGGAGGCAGCTAGAAAGGTACTTGGTGTGACATCTGGAAATAGAAAGGAAGACAAAGAGACGTGGTGGTGGAATGAGGAAGTGCAGGAGAGCATCAGGAGATAGAGGTTGGAGAAACAGGATTTGGATCGACAGAGTGATGAGAAAAGTAGACAGGAGTACAAGAATGAGGAGGAGTTGTATGAGAAGGTGAACACTAAGGAAGGAGAAAAGGGTTTATACCGATTGGTCAGGGAGAGAGACAGAGTTGGGAAGGATGTGCTGCAAGTTAGATAAGATAAGATAAACATTTATTTGTCCCACAGTGGGGAAATTTCTTTGTTACAGCAGCATGAAAAAAATAAAAAATAAATGTAAATATATAAAAGAATAGACGAATAAGACATACTATAATATACAAGTATATACACAACACAATGTATAAATACAGATGAGGGAAAGTACGTATTGCAGGTTGTATTGCACACAGGTGGTATTGCACGTATTGCAGGTAATATTGCACGTATTTCAGGTGATATTCCACATATTGCAGGTAAAATTGCACGTATTGCAGTTAATATTGCACACAGGTAGTATTATTAAATAGTAAAACAGTAAAAACATTAACTATTACAACATTGAACAGTAGTAGCAGTGTGTATTTTGGTTAATGGTTCACTGGGAGCAGCTTTTAAAGTCTAATAGCAGCAGGGAGAAAAGACCTTCTGTATCGCTCCTTCACACTTAGGATGTAACAGTCTGTCTCTGAAGGAGCTGCTCAAGGAGGTAAGAGTTTCATACAGGGGGTGGGAGTCGTTCTGCAGTAATGATGATAGTTTTGCTACCATCCTCTTTTCTCCCACCTCCTGTACAGTGTCCAGGGGAATCCACAGGACTGAGCTGGCCTTCCTGATCAGCTTGTCTAGTCTCTTCCTGTCTGCAGTAGAGATGCTGCTACCCCAGCAGACCACACCATAGAATATGGCTGATGCCACAACAGAGTCAAAAAAGGTCTTCAGTAGCTCTCCCTGCACTCCAAAAGACCTTAGTCTCCTCAGCAGAAAGAGTCTTAATCCACGGTTTGTTGTTGGGAAAACACCGTACAGTCCTGGTGGGTACAGTATTCTCCACACAGAAATTAATGTAGTCCGTAATACAGTCTGTTAAACTGTCAATATCCTCCCCATGTGGATTGCACAATTCCTCCCATATAGTTGTTTCAAAACAGTCTTTCAGAGCCTCATCGGTCTCATCAGACCATGTCGTCACTGTGCGGGAGGTAGCTGGTTGCCTGCATACAAGGGGTTTGTACACAGGTAGGAGATGAACCAGGTTGTGATCCGATCTTCCCAAGGAGGGGAGGGGTGTTGATGTATAGGCCTCCTTTGAGTTTGCATAGAATAAATCCAGAGCAATAAAGGATGAAGATGTGAGTGTGTTGACTAGCAAGGAGATTGTGTTGAGAAGATGGAGGGAGTATTTGAGAGAGAAGGTTGGATGGTGTGGAGATGGTGAAGCAGGAAGTGGATAGGATCAGTAAGGAGGAAGTGAGAGCAGCAATTAAGAGCATGAAGAATGAAAAATCGTTTGACCAGATGACATACCAGTAGAAGCATGGAGATGTTTAGGAGAGATGCAGTGGAGTTTTTAACCAGATTGTTCAACAGGATTTTGGAAGGCGAGAGGATGCCTGAGGAATGGAGTGTGCTGGTACCGATCTTTAAGAATAAGGGAGATGTGCAGACCTGCAGTAACTATAGGGGAATAAAGTTGATCAGTCACACCATGAAGTTATGGGAAAGAGTAGTGGAAGCCAGGCTGAGAGAAGAGGTGACCATCTGTGAGCAACAGTATGGTTTCATGCCAAGGAAATGCACCACAGGCGCATTATTTGCTTTGAGAATGTTAATGGAGAAGTATAGAGAAGGTCAGAAGGAGTTGCATTGTGTGTTTGTGGATTTAGAGAAAGCATACAACAGGGTGGAGAGAGAGGAGTTGTGGTACTGTATGAGGAAGTCAGGTGTGTCAGAGAAGTATCTGAGGGTGGTGCAGGACATGTATGAGGACAGTGTGACAGCAGTTAAGTGTGCAGTAGGAACGACAGACTGGTTCAAGGTGGAGGTTGGACTGCATCAAGGATCAGCTCTGAGCCCTTTCCTGTTTGCGGTGGTGATGGACAGGTTGACAGACGAGGTCAGACAGGAGTCTCCATGGACTATGATGTTTGTGGATGATATTGTGATTTGTGGTGAGAGTAGAGAGCAGGTTGAAAGGAGCCTGGAGAGGTGGAGGTATAAGCTGGAGAGAAGGGGAATGAAAGTCAGTAGGAGTAAGACAGAGTACATGTGCATAAATGAGAGGGAGGGCAGTGGAGTGGTGCGGTTGCAGGGAGAAGAGGTGGAGAAGGTGGAGGAGTTCAGGTACCTGGGGTCAACAGTGCAAAGTAATGGAGAGTGTGTTAGAGAAGTGAAGAAAAGAGTGCAGGCAGGGTGGAGTGGGTGGAGAAGAGTAAAAGCAGGAGTGATTTGTGATAGAAGAGTAATTGTGAGAGTGAAAGGGAAAGTTTATAGGACTGTGGTGAGACCTGAGATGTTGTATGGTTTAGAGACAGTGGCATTGAGTAAAAGACAGGAGGTGGAGCTGGAGGTAGCAGAGCTGAAGATGTTGAGGTTTTCGTTGGGAGTGACAACGATGGACAGGATTAGAAATGAGTTTATTAGAGGGACAGCACATGTAGGAGACAAGGTTGGCGAGATTGAGATGGTTTGAACACGTGCAGAGGAGGGACATGGGGTATATCGGTAGGAGAATGCTGATGATGGAGCCACCAGGAAAAAGAAAAATGGGAAGACCAAGGAGGAGGTTTATAGATGTGGTGAGGGAAGAAATGCAGGTAGTTGGTTTGAAAGAGGCAGATGTAGAGGACAGGGGGGTGTGGAGGGTATGGGGGTCTGTGGCAACCCCTAATGGAAGCAGCCAAAAGAAAAAGAAGAGACATTTGTTGATTTTAGGGTAGTTTGTGTCATACAAGTCTCTTTGAATTAACTATACCTATAGAAACAATAACACAGAATGAGAACAGTGGCAAGGAGAAACTCCCTGAGATGATCTAAAGAAAGAAACCAGAGTCAGAAGGGAAACAATCCATATCTGAGTGACAGACAGACAGACAGACAGACAGACAGACAGACAGACAGACAGACAGACAGACAGACAGACAGATAGGTAGGTAGATAAGATTTCTGTAAATACACAGCAGTGTCTGAGTTTGTGCGTGTGTGTGTGTGTGTGTGTGTGTGTGTGTGTGTCTGTGTGTGTCTGTGTGTGTCTGTGTGTGTGTGTGCGCTATGAGGATGAGATCAAATAGCCGTTGAAGTTACCATGGCAACCTGTGTGCGAATTCATTTCAGGTTAAACATGCAGGTATGTGTGTGTGTGTGTGTGTGTGTGTGTGTGTGTGTGTGTGTGTGTGTGTGTGTGTGTGTGTGTGTGCGTGCTCACGCAGCTGTTGAGTGTGCTGCAAAAGTTGGCTGTTTGTTAACCACATAGAACTCCAAATATGAAAAGTAATTGTGTGCACACTTACACACCTGCACACCTTTTCTTTTTCCTGACATAAATGATTATAAATAAATAAATTATACACACACACACACACACACACACACACACACACACACACGCTAATAAATAAATAATACACTAATCTCATTTGTCTATTATTGCCATATATATTGGACTATTAGGCTGCAGCTGCATTACACATTTCCTAGAAATATTTATCACTCCATGAGTCACTCTATAAACTGCAAAGACCTGTCAGGACTTGATAAGTGGTAATTCAATTCAGTTTTATTTGAACACGCGTGACAGTGCAGCTCTACAGAAATCCAGATGAAGATTTAAATCTCTAAGAAAACTAAGACGTCTAACAGAGACAGCTAACCCTGAAAATGATGATGGGAGAAATGGTGAGGAAAAGCCTTCTGAGGCATGATGAAAACGTGATCCTGAGAGATATAAAAGGGAACCGATCACATTGTGGGTGACAGATAATGTGTGTATGTGTGTGTGTGTGTGTCTATATATATATATATATATATACAGTGAGGAAAATAAGTATTTGAACACGCTGCTATTTTGCAAGTTCTCCCACTTAGAAATCATGAAGGGGTCTGAAATTGTCATCGTAGGTGCATGTCCACTGTGAGAGACATAATCTAAAAAAAAATCAAGAAATCACAATATATGATTTTTAAATTATTTATTTGTATGATACAGCTGCAAATAAGTATTTGAACACCTGTCTATCAGCTAGAATTCTGACCCTCAAAGACCTGTTAGTCTGCCTTTAAAATGTCCACCTCCACTACATTTATTATCCTAAATTAGATGCATCTGTTTGAGGTCGTTAGCTGCATAAAGGCACCTGTCCACCCCATACAATCAGTAAGAATCCAACTACTAACATCGCCAAGACCAAAGAGCTGTCCAAAGACACTAGAGACAAAATTGTACACCTCCACAAGGCTGGAAAGGGCTACGGGGAAATTGCCAAGCAGCTTGGTGAAAAAAGGTCCACTGTTGGAGCAATCATTAGAAAATGGAAGAAGCTAAACATGACTGTCAATCTCCTTGGACTGGGGCTCCATGCAAGATCTCACCTTGTGGGATCTCAATGATCCTAAGGAAGGTGAGAAATCAGCCCAGAACTACATGGGAAGAGCTGGTCAATGACCTGAAAAGAGCTGGGACCACCGTTTCCAAGGTTACTGTTGGTAATACACTAAGCCGTCAAGGTTTGAAATCATGCATGGCACGGAAGGTTCCCATGCTTAAATCAACACATGTCTAGGCACGTCTTAAGTTTGCCAATGACCATTTGGATGATCCAGAGGAGTCATGGGAGAAAGTCATGTGGTCAGATGAGACCAAAATAGAACTTTTGGGTCATAATTCCACTAAACGTGTTTGGAGGAAGAAGAATGATGAGTACCATCCCAAGAACATCATCCCTACTGTGAAGCATGGGGGTGGTAGCATCATGCTTTTGGGGTGTTTTTCTGCACATGGGACAGGGCGACTGCACTGTATTAAGGAGAGGATGACCGGGGACATGTATTGCGAGATTTTGGGGAACAACCTCCTTCCCTCAGTTAGAGCATTGAAGATGGGTCGAGGCTGGGTCTTCCAACATGACAATGACCCGAAGCACACAGCCAGGATAACCAAGGAGTGGCTCTGTAAGAAGCATATCAAGGTTCTGGCATGGCCTAGCCAGTCTCCAGACCTAAACCCAATAGAGAATCTTTGGAGGGAGCTCAAATGCCGTGTTTCTCAGCGACAGGCCAGAAACCTGACTGATCTAGAGAAGATCTGTGTGGAGGAGTGGGCCAAAATCCCTCCTGCAGTGTGTGCAAACCTGGTGAAAAACTACTGGAAACGTTTGACCTCTGTAATTGCAAACAAAGGCTACTGTACCAAATATTTCTCAGGTGTTTCTCAGGTGTTCAAATACTTATTTGCAGCTGTATCATACAAATAAATAGTTTAAAAAATCATACTTTGTGATTTCTGGATTTTTTTTTTTAGATTATGTCTCTCACAGTGGACCTGCACCTACGATAACAATTTCAGACCCCTCCATGATTTCTAAGTGGGAGAATTTGCAAAATAGCAGGGTGTTCAAATACTTATTTTCCTCACTGTATATATATATATATATATAAGATAAACCTTTATTCGTCCCACAGTGGGGAAATATACAGGTATATCCCAAAAAATGAGAATTCTTCATAAGACCAATAAAAAAAAAAACATATTTTTGTGAATTGTTGGCCTTCTGGAAAGTATGTTCATTCACTGTATAGATACTCCAATACTTGGTTGGGGCTGCTTTTGCTTTAATAACTGCCTCAATTCAGTCCCTCATGTTGCTCCTCCGCACATGTCCAAACCATCTCAATCTCGCCTCCCTCACCTTGTCTCCAAAACGTCCTACATGCGCTGTCCCTCTAATAAACTCATTTCCTACTTGTTTTAATGATAGTTTTATTGATTTCTTATCAAACCTTACACAAAACAAAAGAGCCGATCAGTCAACACACACAGCATGCATTCAAGCGTATTAATAACAATATAACAACAATGTATTGTTAATATGAAATAATAACCATGAAAAGGCAAAGGGCGAAAAAGAACATAAGTCAGGGCGAGGGTCTTGCTTGTTCAAGTAGGCACAAAGGGGCCCATATCCGCCAAAATGTTCTTACAGTCCCAAAACAGATGCATCAACGTTCCTATTTCAGATTTACATTTAAAACACAGATGAGATACATTTGGGTACATTATATGAAGGCATACTGGGGTAAGATATATTCTTTATTTAAAAACCCTCACAAATAGAAAGCCATTCATCAGTAAATCAGTATCAGTAAATGGGTGGCCCATATCCCTTTCCTAAATCATTATTAAAAGATTTAAAGGGGAAGAAGCTTCTGATAACAGAGAATACAGATAGGAAATCTGACCATTCAGCGCCACCAGAAGAAGAAAACTATTTTCAAAATCAGAAAGTTCCCAGCGAATTTTCCCGTGTCATTTCAGACTGAATAAAATGACGTAATTAGAGAAATTAAAATTTAAGTAATCTATTTTAAGCGTTTCAAAAGATTTAAAAACCTTTCGTGTAAATAAACTGGTTAAATGAGATATAGCCTTTTGGCCCAGGTCTAAAGGCCAATAGGGAAGTCAGGGTTTAAAGCGATCGGGGATTGCATAGACATTTATTGGGGACTTTGAGATGCTTTCTGGAATCTTCCCAAACCAAATGAGTGTTTAATAACAAACGAAACATTTCCAGGGTAGACCTCCCTAAAGTTATGAATAAATGGGCAGGATGTTAGCATTCTTTGGGCACATGCAAAAGATTCCATTCTGACCCACAGGGAGTCCGTATCATTTAAAAACCATTTAAGCATTTGTTTAATGTGAGCAGTCTAATAATAGAGCTGCATGTTGGGCAAAAAAACACCCCTACACTCCCATGGCTTGAGGAGGGAAGCAAGTTTAATCCTAGGTGTTTTTTTTTTTATTATTCCATATAAACTTGCCAAAAGCTGCATTCAGATCTTTAAAAAAAAGTTCTGATTCAAATAACAGGGTATAGACTGAAATAAATAGAGTTAACGATAGAGCACGTTAATTTTCATTGTGTTAATTCTTCCAAAGAAATAAATTGGTAAAGGGTTCCACCTTTACATATGTTGCTTGAGTCTTGCCATTAAGGGTAAATAGTTCTTAAAGAATAAACCCTTCAAATCAGAGGTTGCTTTAAGTAAAGAAGAAGATCGTCCACATATAATGATAGACGGTGTTCCATTCCCTGGATGCCACTGTGCATGTGAATACTTTCTGCCTGGGGTTTGATGTACAAGGCAAACAAGAGTGGGGACAGGGGACAGCCCTGATGGCAGCCTCCTTGGATCGAAGGTCTACTTGATAGTAAATCGTAAGTATTAACCACAGCTGATGGGCTAGAGTAAAGAAATTTAACTAGTTTCATGTATCCAGAGATATTATAGCAGCTGGGTCACTATCTACAGTCAAATGCTGTATTGTGTTCCACCGACAATGCACGTTGTCTGAACCATAGCGGGATTTAATCAATCCAGTTTGGTCTGGTTTAATGATCTCAGGTAGGATTTTCTCCAGGAGACGAGCTAATCCACAATTTTAATGTCTACATTAAGTAAACTGTGATATGAGGCACATTCTAATGGGTTTTTTCCTTTTTTGAGGATCAAGCTAATAGAAGCAGTCCTCCAAGAATCTGGAGTAAGACTGTCTTCCAAAAGATTGTCAACTACTGGCATGGAAATAGGGGACGGCACATGCCAAAATAGTTATTCAAATTCCAGAGGGAAGCCATCCAACACTGGTGCCCTCCCACTAGGCATAGATTGAATAGCTGCAAAGATTTCTTCTTTTGTTAGAGAGGTATTGAGAAAGGCCTGGTCCTCATCTGAGATTGAGGGTAGGGGTATCCTATCCAAAAACGTAGCGGGGTCTTGGGTTTATTCCCATATTAACAAAACTTTTGCCTGCTGAACATTATTAATTTTTTATGAATAGTTCGAGTGTAGAGTTTACTCCTTCCTCCTTACTAATCCTCTCCACTTCCTGGTTCACCATCTCCACACCATCCAACCATCCACAGGATCACTCCTACATCATTTCTCTTTCCAACCACACCATGAAAGAACAGTTTAAACCTCCCTCTAATGTTCCTGGTCTTACTTCATTTATACTTGACATATATATATATATATATATATATATATATATATATAATATATATATATATATATATATATATATATATACAAACACACTTATTACTGTCCACCTTTACTTATGCGTGTTTGGCCAAGCACCATTCTTATGATTTTTAATGGGGTTCATTGTGCAAAAAAAGAAGCCATGAGAGATAAAAATAGTTTTTCACTCTGCACCACCATCCATATAATTAAGGAATGCGGTTCTGGAAATTTCCATGAACTCATGGTCTAAGATAAGAAGCTGCGATTCCCAGGTGTTGAATTAGGAGACAGAATTGAGATCTCTGTAATGAACTGATCTCTGCAGGAAGAGACAAGAACAGACATCAAAATACATACGAAAAATGGACCGGATTCTAATGATGCTTTTTTTTTTTGATTTACATCATATAATTTTAAAGTGGGTTTAATGATAATAATAATAATAATAATAATAATAATAATAATAATAATATGTACTTGTCTTAGTCAGCAAGTTTTAGTATAAAAAATGAGTAAAATTCACTCACACTATCTAATTATTTATAGTAATAAGTACAATCTAAAAAACATTGGCACAAGTTATTGGGGCACATGTTCTGGACTGAACTGGACTGTGGAAGTGGACTACATTTGTCAGTCTTCTAACCCTAGATCATGAAAACAAACGGTCAATTATTTAACCTTATCTATCATAAGATTTGTTGTCATCGTTCAATGTTAGATGAGAAGTTCACGTTTGGAGCCTCCTTCAGGCAGACATCTGTCATAACAGGCTAGCTAATGCTAATGTACAGGAGAAAAGCGTTTTACGTATAACCAGTGCTCTTATATTGGTTTGAATGTTATTCCTGTGAAGTCGTAAAGCACAATCTGTGCTCATTTACGTTTTATTAAGTTACTAAAATGTTAGCTAGTAAAATAATTAACTCATATAGCTAGCTGTTTGTGACAAACGTCTAGGCTAACTGATCAAGTTAACAAAAAGCGCTAAGAAAGCTAACGTTTAAAATGAAAGTGTTTGTGTTTCCGCCGATAAGACAGGAAGTTTGGTGTTAAGTTTTTTAAATATAATTTTGCGAAATATTAAAGTTGTGCTTAAGAAATGACGTTCGTCACTGAAACAAATGTTATTTTAATGTGAGAAAAACGCCAGACAATTGGATGATGATAAACTGTTGATCGGAAAAACTTAGTTTTTCTCTCCCTAACACTGTAAACGAGGTATGATTTTGTTTAACTCAAGTCTCAAAAGTGCAAACAAGGCTGGTCATTACAATGTATCTCCTTACAGTCTCAGAGTATTGAGAAAATAACGGGATGTAGTGCTCTGCTGTCTCATTGAGCACTTAGTGGAACCCCAAGAAGAGCTCTTTCAAGACTCCCAGGTGAGATACAAAATCATCAACTAACAATTTTCTCATTTACATTACTTACATGTGGTTAGATTGATTCAAAATTATTGGGTTGAAGAATTAAATTTTGTGATCTATAATCTCTTCTCTGAGGACGATCCTGTAGACGTGTCTATTGTAATAGAGGGCATCCAAGAGATCAGTGGGTGTGGATACAAAACCAAGGCATGCATGTTGTTGATGGGGTTGATCTATACCCTCAAACTTGAGTATCTCATGAAGCTCAAGAATACTTCCAAAGTATTTCAGAAACCTCTTTTGGATCTTGATGGAGGCAAAGGTTCACATCCCTCAAAACTAAGCTCATGGAAAAGAGTGTTTCCATGTCTTGTGTTGGCAACAGAACTAAGAAGTCAATGTATACCATTTTTCAGTGTTATACTTTTCCAAATGTTTTGAAATGTATCTGACTGTATACATACTAACACAGGCATTAAATCATTAAAGTCTCAGGTGACAGTAATTGGTCATCAAATAGACAGTCTTAGTTGAAAAAAGTAAAATCCTAGATGCTTGTGTTCAGGGAAGGAATAAGGTCGTTTTTACTGCTTTTCTTTGTTACTTGATTGTTTAAGTAAAAAAACTCATAATCTACTGTGTCTTTTTAAAGTTATTAATAAGTTACCGTTTCCTGATAAAATAATTACAGAAATTATTAAACAGATTATAAACTACAATGGAGTTAATGTTACTAAGTAATTAATAATGAATTTAATTATAGTAAACTACTCAAATATTTCATTATGTAATGTCATTTTAATTGGCATGTTATAGCTGATTTATTTAGGTACTTTTTACGAAAAAATATTGGGTACAACGTACCCTAAATAAACTAAGTGCAAAATGTTGCCTTCAATTTTTTTGGGTAGATTTTATAGGTAATTTTTTTTACAGTGTAATAATGATGATAATAACAACATTAATAATAACAATAATAATAATAATTATTATTATTATTATTATTTTGGTTATAATTATTATTATTTAGGCCCATTCTGGCTCTAAGATAGATAGATAGATAGATAGATAGATAGATAGATAGATAGATAGATAGATAGATAGATAGATAGATAGATAGATAGATAGATAGATAGATAGATAGACGCTTTATACGACTGTCCAACATTTAAGCATGAAAAAAGAAATAGAAAATAAGGATAAAAAAAGTGTGTGTGTGTGTGTGTGTGTGTGTGTGTGTGTGTGTGTGTGTATGTATAAACTACATCTAGACATCAGTGTCTTAATAAATTAATGGTCCTGAGGATGAACAAAGTCTTAAAATGAGATTAAACTACCGGTGTGAGGGACATAAAACAATACTATGCCTCATATTTCTATATTTCAAAATAGCTGTGCAATTTACTAACACCTTCAAGACTCAAATGTGGGATTTATTTATTGTATTTTTTTTCCCCCCAAAGAATATTTTAAACAGTTTTGCTCTTCAGATTGAGTCAATCAGCCGAGACATGTTCAGTCAGCGTCTGAGGATTAGTTCAGTTTTGTCCTGAAGCTTTGGTTCCTGATGTGGTTTGAAGCAGATATACAACAACAAAAAAATTTGTGGGTGAGATAGACTTCATTACTTATTCACCTTCCAGCTCTGGTACCAAACTACCAAACAACAAAACAAAAGACATTAAAAGTCTTATGGATCAAGAAGATCTGTGCTAAGAAGAAAAATGTGTCATTTGTTTGATTTAAACTAAAACACAGCTCTTATATGTCTATCCATTACATAAGAGTAAATATCATACACACAGTGCACTTCTTTAGGATCTTTACCATCTCTCTAAATGCTAAAAAAGAGAGAAAGAGAGAGAATAGCTTCTGTGTTTGAATGAACAGAAAAATATGACAGATTTTTCTTCTTCACATCTGAGCTGAACGATTTGAACAGCAGCCATCTGTATCCTCTCTATACAAACTTAATCAGCAGAACATTCCTGAAATGTGCGCCCGTGTTTTTGTGGTTACTTTATCAATTTAAAAAAATCCATACGCTCTGTTAGAATGATGTTTAATTCAATTCATTTTTATTTTTATAGCGTTTTTAACAATGAACATTGTCTCAAAGCAGCTTTACAAAGATAACATTGTGATAAAAGTGAATATGTTCTTTATAAGTAAGTTTGTCCCTGATGAGTGAGCCGGTGGCAACTGTGGCGAGGAAAAACTCCCCGAGATGGCATAAGGAAGAAATCTTGAGAGGAACCAGACTCAAGAGGGAACCCATCCTCATCTGGGTGGCATTGAATGTCTGCTGTGGCAACCCCTGAAGGGAGAAGAAGAAGAAGAAGAAGAAGAAGAAGAAGAAGAAGAAGAAGAAAAAGACTTAAGATTAGTGGAAAACTGTGGTCAGAGCCGAGGGTCAGCTATGATACAGCGACCCTGGAGCACAGAAGTTTAAGCGCATTGCTCAAGGGCCCCAGAGTGACAGCTTGGCGACACCAGGGCTTGAACCCCTGACCTTTCGATCCGATAGACAGCCAATAACCAATAAGCTGTCAGTTTTTGGTCTGAATACATTTCCTGGGACATGATTGGTTTTCCATTTCTGCTTGTCATCTTAAAACGAATAAATACCGAATAAACAAATAAACATACAAACCAACAAAGGAGGAATTATTGTAGTTGGGGCCGTAATATGAAGCAAATGTTTTTTTTTTCCTCCTCCACATACATTAACTTTTATATACATTTTCGTAGACATTGTCAATTTTTATTCTGCCTTTAATTTTTTTTTTCAATCAATACACAACAAACAAACAAAACCGGAAGTGGGCGTGGCCGTAATGTTGCACCTTATATAGGGTTGATGATTGTTTATTTGGGAGTATTAGGATAAAGTCACCTAAACAGAATAGATTTATAAATCTAATAATTATATATTTATTACGAATTTATTTGGCTAATTCTTTATAATTTGACGAAAGTGGGCCATTGGTGTTGAGTCAAAATCTCATTTTTGTGTCTGGATCATTTAAAAAAAAAGCCGTAAAAAAAATAAAACAATTCTAATTAAAAAACACCAAACAAACAAAAAAATTATAAAAATAAAATAAAAAGAATAGAACAGAACCGGAAGTCACAGGAAGTCTTCGGAGCCCTTGTGTGGACGGACGAACGGTGATGACGCAGCGCGCAGGCGCGGAACTCCCTCGGCGCATGCGCAGTGCCTGCTGAAGCAGGGAGTCAGGCGGCTCTGGGGCTGTGACACTGGTAGTGTATTAGACAGTGTTTAAACCTGTGGCTGGAGCGGATGCGTGTGTGTTCGGCGTGAACGCGATGCGTCGGAGCCGGGCTCGGAGCGCCTCGTAGCGCAGTGCGGAAAATAAACAAAAACAAGGAGGCGAACGAGATGTGAGCGGGTGGTTTTTATTATAACAGCGACGCAGGAGATGCTGGAGGTTTGGGATTGAGTGTGTGTGTGTGTGTGTGTGTGTGTGTGTGTGTGTGTGTGTGTGTGTGTGTGTGTGTGTGTGTGTGTTTCCCTTCCGCATTACCTTCACTTCTGGGCTTAATGAGTGTCCAAAGTGAGAGGAGCCTCTCTGGAAGTTTGGACGCAGCGCCATCTTTGGTCCCAGTTCTCCATCCGTGACCGTGGGCCTGGATTTAAACACGAGCATCTCGACCTACTGGGATCGTTCACGCAGGTAAGCACGGCGTATTTACCGTCTCTAGACTCCCCTTCATGCCCTTCATTCCTACCACGAGCTCCAGGGAGCGACAGATTGACAAGGTTGACCCGTCGATGTGAACAGGCCTCGGACTGTGTTTCACCAGGCTCTTCTCATCGCTGCTTCTTCTTCTTCTTCTTCTTCTTCTTCTTCATCATCTTCATCAAACAACAACATCTCGAGGGGTTCAGTTTTCTTAGTAGAGTTTCAGAAGTTTTGTTTTTCCCACCTGGATGTATTTTTTTTGATCGCTTATTGAATCTATTGATCTATTTAGATATTAGTATTTGCTGATGTCAGTCTCCTAACAACCCAATCATCACGTCATAATCAGCCAGACACACACGTCATGGCTGTGACGTCAGTTGGTCGTGACGTCATTTCTTTCCTGCTTTGTGTTGTCATACCACAACATGTCGATCACATGGTTTAACACAACTCACAGATCAGATGCAAACACATTATAGATTTTTTTTTTTTTTATATATATTTAGTTATACCTGTTGTTAGGGTGTGATAAGAAAAAAAACAACAATCCATGAAAGTTTTGGATTGATTCCATCTTAGGAAATTATACACATGAAACATATTTGCTGTTTCTCCTTTCTGAGGATTGTCCAACGACGTACAGTCGACTTGTACGGAGGTTACGTTTTTAATCGTCAGGCCAGATTAACGGTTCAACGTCAAATCCGTGAAACAAACGATATTCTCTTTCTCGATTTGGATTAAAGATATTTTATTTGTTACGTAAGCAGGTGCAGATCGTGTCCTACTACGCCGTCATGGCTTCAACATTCTGGCCCTGGTTCAAAAAATCCTTGAGTAACCCGATCCTGGACGGACAGCTGAGACACTTAACCGTTTACACCTGACATTAAGGACACGTCTCCAGTGACCACTTGTGATTGCGATCGGATTTCGGACACGTTTCCACGGGAGGAAGGCTGAGCCCGTGTCGTTTAACTTTGCAGCCGTGTGTAGGATCTTGATCAGTCTTGATGTTTTGCACTGAACGGGTCACATGACTATCATTTATATGGTTTAATTAGGACGTAGCCTGACAAAAGTTTGTGGACATCTGACCTTAAGTGCTGCTTCTTGAACCTCCCATTCCACATCTACTGCCCATTTACTGTTATAGTAACCTTCACTCTTCTGGGAAGATGACTTTGGAGTGTGCTTCTGGAGATTTAAGAAGATTTCATTCACCATAAAAGGTGTTAATAAAGTCTGATGTAGGTGAAGAGGTTTGGAGTGTCGTTTCGATTTATAGCTGAGGTGTTCAATAGGGTTGAAGTCGGATCTTTATAGCAGGAGGTTGAAAACAGCTGAAAGACTTTAGATGTAGCTCCAGAAATACGTCGTCACATCAGATAAGATTTATATATATATATAATAATCACACAAATATCCTTCCTAGAATGATGGCATGTTTATAGCAGAAGTCGAAGGTAGTGTTCCAGTGTACGAGATCTAAAGGTTCGATAGATAGTGCCAGAGATTACTCACTCCAGTGACGTCTTCACCCGGAAAGCAGAAACTTGCAGGTCAGGACAAGATGTTCATCTGCTTTCATTTTCCAGCCATATTCCCCATACTGTTAGTGTCGTATGAGGTGCCTCTGTAGCATAAAATCTTCTCTTCACTCCAACTGAGAGACCCGAACCTTTTCCAGCATGACCATGCCCTTGTTCTACGAAGAGGGTTGGAGCAGAAGATTTGGAGTGGCCTGCTGAAGGCATGGGCAGGAGCTGAAACAATTGGGGAAATAATACACTTTGGAACCAATCCGTCTTAATTTGGAAACTCACACGTTAGCCGGACTTCGGAATCGTGACGGCAAATGCAAAAATAATCTGGATTTAATCCAGTTTAAAGGTGCGTTAGATCAGTAAGATCATTACCAACGTCTCTCACCCAAGAAATCCTCGCCTGCTTGATGAGTTACGTGGTAACTCGGTGATGAAGGTGTTGGGACTTTTGGTTGTGACTTCTGATCTAAGCAGCACCAGGCTGCCACTGCTGGGCCCTTAAACAAGGCCCTCAGTCATCACCTGCTCAGTTGTATTAATTGAGGCTCTGGATAAGGGCGTCTGTCAGACGCCAGCGTAGACGCCAACGTAGACGTTGTGGATGTATTGTTTTGGCGGGTGAGGAAGTCGAGAGGAGATCCGTGCTTTAGGTGGCGATTCTGTTCATTTCCACCTCTAAAGACTTCATGAGAACGTACCGAGTATGCGGTTGATGCTCGGCTGAATTTTCCATCGTTATTCATTCCATAACTCCTCCGATAGATGATGAATGTTGGTCTACAGCACGACGTTTCCTCGTTAATTCGGATCCTGATCAGCCGAGACGTGTTCGAGGTTATGAAGTTAATGTCGCACATCTCGCATTAAACACTGTGAGGATCATTAATAAGGCAACACCAGGAAAAACTATTCTTGCCATGTGAAGAGAAATCCAGAAACACTGTACACATTTATAAAGATTTGCTATTTGGCAGCTTTTTTAATGACGTCGTCCCGGTTTCTTCCTGACGTCAGTCCGTGTGCTGAGCAATGAAATGATTCACGGCTGTTTTTAGCTCAGTGACGTTTCTCTGTCCGTTTTTATGGACAACTGCGTGTCATGTGGCGTCACATACCACATTCAGACGTCTGAGGCACCGAGCAGCTCTACTGAGTCGTGCGGAGCAGGCGTGAGGATTTAGGCGGTGGGTTTAAGGGCGTGTTGTACACAGGGATCAGGTTCTGGATAATGTAAAGAGCTGTAACGGAGCGACGTTCCTCCTGCACAGAGTTCTCCAACATCACAAAATGGCCACCGCGTGCTGTCTGACTGACTAATGAACAGACGAACAGGACCGGTTCTGTTTTAAACCCTGATGCCTCCTGTCACCCCTCCCACACACACACACACACACACACACACACACACACACAGAGCAGCCATGGCCCAACTTCATGCCAAAAAGTCCTCGCAGCTGAATTGAAAATCCCAAGATGGAGGAAGGAAGTGGCAATGCAGCACATATGAAGGTCAACAGAAAGAGAGAGAGAAAGAGAGAGAGAGAGAGAGAGAGAGAGAGAGAGAATAAAGAAATCGCTTGGAGAAAGAACTAGGGAGACTGAGACAGATGGAGAAATAGAGAGAGAGGATAATGATTGGATTTGGGTTAAAGACTAGGTGAAAGAGATGGAGAGAGAAGGACTTGGAGTCTGATGGTGTATAAGAGAGGCTGGAGGGGGAAAGAGAGAGAGAGAGAGAGAGAGAGTGAGTGAGTGAGTGTGTTTGATGGGGTATGAGAGGCTGAAGGGGGGAGATTGGGGGTCTGATGGGGTATGAGAGCGGCTGAATTGAATGGGGGGGCAGGGGGCTGATAGGGTATGAGAGAGAGACTGGAAGGTGGGGAGAGAGAGAGCAGGGTGCTGATAGGGTATGAGAGAGAGACTGAATGGAAGGTGGGGAGAGAGTCGAGAGAGAGGGAGGGGGCTGATTGGGTATGAAAGAGAGGGTGAGAGAGAGATGGAGATGATGATGGGGAATGGAGATTGGAGAGGGGGAGATGTTGATGGGGTGTGGTAGAAACTGGAGGTTGGAGAGAAATAAAACTGGTAGAAAGTGACAGATACAAAGCACAAAGAAATGGCGGTAGATAGAGAAATACATACAGATGAATTTGGGAATAGAGACAGGAAAAAAGAGAGGTAAAGATTGAGAGAGAGTAAGAAGGATGAATAATTGGGTAGATCGAGATGGACAGAGCGACTTTGAGGGACAGCGTGTGAGAATAAAGAGCGAGATACAGAGACAGACTGATGGAAATGGAGATATAGAATAGGTGATGGAGGGAAAGAGAGCGAGACTCCTACAGAATGGAGAGACTGAGGGAGAGAGAGAGAGGGGCTACAGTGTCATATGGTTGTTTATAACCATTTACACAATCCAAATGATCCATTAACCCTGTATCAGATACACACACTGTCCTGCACACACACGGTCAATGTGTGTGTTCTGATATGTTTGTGTATAATTTAAATGTGTGTGTGTGTGTGTGTGTGTTAGGGATGGAGGAACTGCAGTCTCTGGACCCACGCAGACAGGAGCTGCTCGAGGCTCGGTTCATGGGGGCAGTAAGTGGCAGCACCGGGGGCAGCACAGGCAGCACCAGCGGAGGAGCCAAGGTGTGTGATGTCGTTTTGTAGCTAACACACACACACACACACACACACACACACACACACACACACACACACACACACACACACACAAAAAACCTGTCTTCAAAGGCTATGATGCAATACTAAAACTCATGACCATTTAGTGCACTACCTGTAATGTATGTGTTATTAGCTAGACGCTTTAGAGAACTTGGTTACCATGACAACCGTCCTGTCCCTGTCCCAAACACTTGTGTGTGTGTGTGTGTGTGTGTGTGTGTGTGTGTGTGTGTTTTAGGGTTTGATCAATAATGAATGCTCCAACCACAGCTTTGGCAGTTTGGGATCATCAAGTGACAAGGAGTCTGAGGTAACTGCGCACACACACACACACACACACACACACACACACACACACACACACACACACACACACACACACAGTGTATGTTAATGATGAGCAGACTCTTAGTAAGGTGCTTCACCCGTTCCTTCTCTTCACTGTAGAACTCCGATCTAAAGCGAGGCGGCTCTCCGGCATATTCCGTAAGCCGACCTTCTCATTTGGTTAAAAAAAAATAATAATAATGTCAACTGATCCTCTCCTTCTGCAACACACACACACACACACACACACACACACACACACACACACACACACACACACACCACAAATCTATCCTGCTGTTTATTTAAATATTTGTTTTCCTTCTAGACACCTGAGAAGAAGCACTCTGAGACGACTAGGAGGAAGAGAAAAGCCGACAACCAATCAGAGAGCAACCAAGGTGTGGCCTACTTCCTGTTTAATGGGAAATAATGTCGTTTTTATGAAGAGTGGGTAGTAGAGGGTAGGTGAGGAGGATTTCTAGTATTCTGACATTCCTTGTAACGGCAACTCGAAGCGCACGTTCTCTACAACTAATAACGTTTTGCAGAGACACGAGCGACAGAGACCTGAAATCACATGAGAACAGGAATAGATAGGTGTGTGTGTGTGTGTGTGTGTGTGTGTGTGTGTGTGTGTGTGTGTGTGTGTGTGTGTGTGTGTGTGTGTGTACAATGTCGGTTGTGTGTTATATTTATTATTATATTTTGAAATGCAGCGACACTGTGTTTATTTCCCAGGCAAGTCTTCCGGCCGAGGAGCGAAGATCAGCGATTACTTCGACGTAAGTGTTTTTAACTTTGTTTATTAGGGGCGTAACTTTACACGTATTCGCCTCGCATTTTATGCACAGCGTCAATGCGGCCACTCGATCCGTACCGGGAAAAACAATTTTTGTACTGCTCACGTGCTAAAACTCTGATTTTGTTCTGCACGTGCGGGGGGAAAAAAACGCCGCCACCTTCCGCCATCTCTAACGTTTTTTTTTTTTTTTTTTTACGACAGTCTAGCGATATGGATTCTTTTACTTTTTATGCATCACGAATTAGAAGTAAATAATAAAAAAAAAAAAAACCCTCTATTTTTGTTCAAACTACCTTTTGTAATTTTCATATGAAATCAACAGACTTTCTGTTTGTTTGTTTTTCAGTTTCATGCAGGAAACGGCTCCAGCCCTGTCAGAGGAATGCCACCTGGTCTCCGAGCCCCTCACGGCTCTCATTCTGCCCCCGGCTCTATCGTGAGTGTCTGAACGAGTCTGTCCGTGTTCGTAAAAACAGAAATTTCACTAGCTACAGTATGATGCGATATTTTCCAATCGCCTTAAAAATTTTCCCGTCCGTCAGGTGCGGCAGAACAGTTCCTCACCCACCAGCCTGTGTTTCAGCGATCACATGATGCAGCCAAAGCAGCTCGGTATCAGAAGTGTACAGGTAACACACACACACACGCACACCTTAAAACACCACCTACAGCCTACAAGGGTTCACATGTCACCCTGAACACGATAGACTCCCTTTCAACTCTTGCGTCACCTCTGGATTGTTAATGTCGGACCCACATCTGGAATTCTGTGAAGCTTCTTCATAGCCGTGTCTAAAGTTTAAATCACTTATTGACTGGAAATTATTTCAGTATCGTTTCGCTCGCTGGTGTGAGTCCTGACTGAGAAAGTGCAGCTTCTGGCTTGTGCCTTCTCTCCGCTATCAGCGAATGAATTTCAGCTTAACGACCCGATCGGAAAACAAATGAGCTAACGATGTTTGGCTCGCAGCACCGCTTCTGATGTGTGAACTTTGAGCGCAGGGCGGAGAGAAAAGAAACTTCCTCGTGCACAATAATAAACGCATAGAACTTTCCATTCACTTCAACGAGGAGACTCGAACCTGTGCCCACGTGCATAAAACCAGCTTCATGAACATATTGAAGATCTCCTGCTATAGAACTGACTTTACGAAGACCCCTGTGTCTGAATCTCACACACATCTCAAGGACACTCCAACATCTAGTGGAACATCTTCCCAGAAGAGTGGAGGTGGTTCTAGGAAGTGGGATGTTCCAAAAAAAAAAGGAAACAAATGACTTTGAGAGACCAGTAAAGTTGATTACTAAAATAATCAATATCCGCAGCCCTAAATTCAAAGCTGTAGTGTAGATGAAGAGTGAAGGATGAACATGAATAATTCTATTTTGTGTGGGTTTGCAGACGGATCTGACTTTGTTGAAGCTCGCTGCCCTTGAGAGCAATAAAAATCTGGATCTGGAGAAGAAGGAGGGCAGAATAGACGATCTGCTCAGGGTAAGATATGCGAAAGGAATGACCGCGTCTGTCATAGGTTGACCAAATAAGCTTAGTTTGTTTATAATAATTATACATGGTGTTAATTCCACTTGTAGTAGAAAATAAATCTGATGTTCCTGGTGTCCTCAGGCTAACTGTGACCTACGGAGACAGATAGAGGAACAGCAGAAGCTGCTGGAACGGTATAAGGAGCGTCTGAACAAGTGCACCACCATGAGCAAAAAGCTGCTGATTGAGAAGGTAACACGATCTTAATCCCATTAAAACGCCCCCTTGTGGCACTTTGGAATATTTGAATAAATATTATATCCAAATATAAATCTTCTGTGTTACAAAACAGCCAATCAGGGTATCGGATATTATTTAGCTATGGGGAAAGTGCAAGTTTTGTGATACATCATTTCTAATGCTCTTAAAAAGGCCTTAAAATGTTTTAAAGTTGACTTGGTGAAACCTGCAGAAACCCTGCTGTGTATTTAAAGTGTGCCCGATATTTTGCGTTTCGATCAGAGCACCCAGGAGAAGCAGTCATGTCGGGAGAAGAGCATGCAGGATCGTCTGCGGCTCGGTCACTTCACCACGGTGCGACACGGTGCTTCCTATACAGAGCAGTGGACCGACGGCTACGCCTTCCAGAACCTGGTCAAGTATGAGAAACGCACTAACAATAGAACTCAACACTGCTATTGCGGTTGTGCAGGATTTGTCATTTTATATGTGGGGGGTGTGTCTGTGTGTGTGTGTGTGTGTGTGTGTGTAGGCAGCAGGAGTCGGTGAACCAGCAGAGAGAAGAAATCGAAAGGCAGCGCAAGCTTCTCGCGAAACGCAAACCTCCCAACACCGCACCATCTCAGAGCCCAGCACCTTTCAACGAGTCCAAACCCAGGAAGACCAAAGCTGTGAACGGAGCGGACAGCGACCCCTTCGTCAAACCCAGCCTACCTACACTGTATGCAACACGCACACACACACACACACACACACACACACACACACACACACACACACACACACACACACACACACACATACACACAGCTATTTGTTTGTTTTAGATATATGATATAGGAATATAGCATCATTTGTTGTTCCAACAGGTTGACTTTAGCAGAATATCACGAACAGGAGGAGATCTTCAAACTCCGACTGGGCCATCTGAAAAAGGTCCCTCACACACACCACATACACTCATTGTGAGTGAGGAGGCTTAGGGTTGAGGTCACTCTCCTGGGAACATGTTCCACTAGCTTATGTGGAGATTTGTGCTCATCCAGCCACAAGGGTGTGAGTAAAGTCAGGTACCAATGTAGGTGAGGTGAGGAGGCCTGGGGTGCAGTCAGCATTCACAATCATCTGAGATCTTAATGCAGCTGGCTTTGTGCACACGAGCATTGTCATGATGGAACAGGTTCTAGCTGCAGTTTTAGGGACCTAATCACGTTAGATGGTTTTTATCTGAAATATTTATTCGAGGGTTTGCTCAAGGAGATCTTGGCAGTGATGGGATTCAAACCCATGACCTTCTCTAAACAATGCTGTGTGTGTAGGAGGAAGCGGAGATTCAGGCCGAGCTTGAGCGTTTGGAGCGAGTCAGGAATCTGCACATCCGTGAGCTGAAGAGGATCAGTAATGAGGACAGCTCCCAGTGAGTCCCATCTCTGGTTCTGGGGTTTTTTTTCTTCTTTTCTTCATCCGAAAGACTTTGTCTACACACATTTTTCACTTGTTAAAAAAAAAAAAAAAAAAGACACAAGGGAAACCTGCATACGAATAATGTTATGTTATAGGTAGAATAAAAAAAGCTTTAAACGTGCAGTGTGGTATGTCGTAGATTTGATCTTTCTCCATTAATATGTGTATTTATCTGTATGTGAAACTCAGGACAGGAAAAGGGGGAAAGGCGACGCTGTTTAATTGAACGACATTGAACCTGCTCGGTTTGTGCGTTTCTTCTAGGTTTAAAGATCACCCAACCCTCAACGACCGGTACCTGCTCCTGCACCTGCTGGGCCGAGGAGGCTTCAGCGAGGTTTATAAGGTAACTCGCCTACCTCCGTGCTGTTAACCACTGACCTTCACTTTAGATGATCTCCCCAATATAGAGTAATGATCAGTATAGCCGTACACTGAGGAAGTGAAGTTTCTGCTTCACGTTTACAAACCACCTCGTGAAACGGCATTTAAAAGTCCTGACACGACATCACCTCAGTGTCACCCAGATGAGCCTGGTTCCTCTCAAGGTTTCTCGTACCATCTCAGGGCGATTCTAACGTCACCACTGACTTGCTCATTAGGGAGAAACTATTTTGTAATTTGTTTACTTTTATAAAACTGCTTTGAGACAATATCCATTGTTGAAAGTTCTCTTCCATTGGAAACCACTCACTGCTGCTGAGGATGGTTCCACATGCCCAGCCTAGAGATCCATGAGGTAACTTTGGAGGTCAAACTCAAGAACCATTAAAATGGCTCAGGGCCACAATCACCATGAACGATTTTGCATTCAAGTCTCCATTATTAAACATCTGATAAACCTCAACAATGATGGAACTAGAATGACTGGACGTTCGGTCCCGCCCAGATGAGGATGGGTTCTGTTAAGGTTTCTTCCTCATACCGTCTCGGAGAGTTTTATTTCTTGCCAATGTCCTCCTGATTCAACTCGTTATGGATAAACTTGTAGGGACTAGTTTATGACTAATAATATACACCCACCGGCCACTTTATTAGGTACACCTTACTAGTACCGGGTTGGACCCCTTTTACCTTCAGAACTGCTTTAATCCTTCGTGGCATAGATTCAACAAGGTACTGGAAACATTCCTCAGAGATTTTGGTCCACATTGACATGATAGCATCACGCAGTTGCTGCAGATTTGTCAGCTGCACATCCATGATGCGAATCTACCGTTCCACCACATCCCAAAGGTGCTCTATTGGATTGAGATCTGGTGACTGTGGAGGCCATTTGAGTACAGTGAACTCATTATCATGTTCAAGAATCCAGTCTGCGATGATTCGCGCTTTATGACATGGCGCGTTATCCTGCTGGAAGTAGCCATCAGAAGATGGGTACACTGTGGTCATAAAGGGATGGACATGGTCAGCAACAATACTCAGGTAGGCTGTGGTGTTGACACGATGCTCAATTGGTACTAATGTGCCCAAAGTGTGCCAAAAAAATATCCCCCACACCATTAAATCACCACCACCAGCCTGAAGCGTTGATACAAGGCAGGATGGATCCATGCTTTCATGTTGTTGACGCCAAATTCTGACCCTACCTTCCGAATGTCGCAGCAGAAATCGAGACTCATCAGACCAGGCAACGTTTTTCCAATCTTCTATTGTCCAATTTTGGTGAGCCTGTGCAAATTGTAGCCTCAGCTTCCTGTTCTTAGCAGTCAGGAGTGGCACCCGGTGTGGTCTTCTGCTGCTGTAGCCCATCCGCCTCAAGGTTCGATGTGTTGTGCGTTCAGAGATGCTCTTCTGCATACCTCGGTTGTAACGAGTGGTCTGGCCATTCTCCTCTGACCTCTGGCATCAACAAGGCATTTGTGCCCACAGAACTGCCACTCACTGGATATTTTCTCTTTTTTGGACCATTCTCTGTAAACCCTAGAGATGGTTGTGCGTGAAAATCCCAGTAGATCAGCAGTTTCTAAAATACTCAGACCAGCCCGTCTGGCACCAACAACCATGTCACGTTCAAAGTCACTTAAATCACCTTTCTTCCCCATTCTGACGCTCGGTTTGAACTGCAGCAGATCGTCTTGACCATGTCTACATGCCTAAATGCATTGAGTTGCTGCCATGTGATTGGCTGATTAGGAATTTGCGTTAACGAGCAGTTGGACAGGTGTACCTAATAAAGTGGCCGGTGAGTGCATGTTAACAGTAATAATAACACTAAATAGTACTGAACTTTATTACAAAAACATTTTTCAAAATTATATATATTTATTATATTAATAAGTATTGAGAAAAATAAGACTCATTCAAACCAAAACAAAATGTAACACTCCAAATATAAAAAAAAAAAAAAAAAATCCAATTTCAAAATGAATAATAAAAAAAAAGGACGCTTTAACAAACAGCACGCAGGATCAGTGATTTACCTCTAGAGGCCGCTCTCTTACTGTAGAACGACAGCAGACCTTCTCAGCCTCTTCAGCAACCCGGAAAAACTACTGGTATAGATTTTTCCATTCAACTATTGTTAATGATTAATCGCCAAGTGTGGCAATGTAATGATTCTGCAGTCTGGCTGACAAAACCTTTTCTAGCACTTTACACAGTTTGGAGATTAAAAAGTAATCGAAAAGTTAAGATTTGATGTTTTTTGTTTTACTTTACGGCTCATGCCTAAATGCATTGAGTTGCTGCCATGTGATTGGCTGATTAGGAATTTGCGTTAACGAGCAGTTGGACAGGTGTACCTAATAAAGTGGCCGGTGAGTGCATGTTAACAGTAATAATATGCTTTGTTAAAAGCGTCGTATAAAACTTTGAATTTAATTTACATATTCATAACCCTGTTTTATTTACTGCATTTGTTTTAGGGGTATAAAAAAAATCAGGCTCCTATAGTATGGAATAATCGATTCATAAGAATATGATATTTGATGATACCCTTGAATCCGGCGGTATCTGAACGTAAACATTTCCGCAGGTTGTTCTAAATCTTTAGTAAAATTCAATAAAAAATCCAAATTCTTAAAAATGTAAATGACAGTAAATCTTCTCTGCTGGCCCAAAAACATGCAGCAAAGAACATGCAGAAAAAAAAAAAAGGTTTATCCATACACCTTTCTGCTTTTGGTCACATGACACATACTCGTACTCGGATGATGATTGATTTGTTTTTTTTTCCAGGCGTTTGACTTGTTCGAGCAACGTTACGCGGCAGTGAAGATTCACCAGCTCAACAAGAACTGGAGAGAGGAGAAGAAGGAGAACTACCACAAGTACATACACTTTTAGCATCTCCATCTCTGCAGTACACTTAAGCAGCGTTGAACAGGGGCCACTGCTGCACCTGACACACTCGTGCTGGGAACGATTCAGTGCACAAATTATAATCAGCTCTGCTGTGGGCCTGTGGTGATCGCTGTAGTTTGGGAAGAGGGGAGATGACAAAATGCACAAAGCAACACATGGGCCCCAGTATGTAGATGTGCCTTGTAACCATGGCAACGGGGGCATAATTTTCCTGCTTTCACAATTTTTGTTCTTGTTTGGTTGCTTTATCGATTGCATCCTTCGCATTTGTGTTCTTTCTACAGACACGCCTGTCGAGAGTACCGAATCCACAAGCAGCTGGACCATCCCAGAATAGTCAAACTGTACGACTACTTCTCCCTGGATACAGACACGTGAGTCAAGGGAGCACAGGGGAATACGTGAACCATCGGTGGTCAAATTATTTTTTTTACACCTGATTAGCCAAATTCAGCAGTCATTACAGGACAGGTTCAGTTTAAATGTAGGAACGATCAGAACCAGAACTAACAAAATCCTTCTTTTTTTTATATTCTTGGATATTTTTTTCCACAGATGACTTGCTTTAAATGTATTGCTACGCCATTCTCTATATATACATTTTCTTTTCTTTTTTTTTTACATTTTAAGACTCCCCTTCAAGCTCTGTTTGTTTGATTGGATGAAAACATCTGCACAATACAGCCAAAGCATTAAACAACCAGCTGTTTCTCCCATTATATCTGTACTTCTTCTGAAACTGCACTGTAGCGCCCTCTACTGGTGTTCAGATATACAGACAAATTTGTAGACACCTGATCATACGATCCCATTCCACATATCTTCATAATAAAACCTCCACTACTCTGGAAAGATGTTCCACTAGATTTTAAAGTGTGCTTGTGGAGATTTGTGATCATTCAGCCCAAAGGGTGCTTGTAAAGTCATGTACTGATATACGTGAGGTAAAGAGACCTGGGGTGCAGTCAGCGTTTACATTAATCCCAAAGGTGCTCAGTAGGGTTGAGGTTTGAGCTCCATAAAAGGAGATCTTCCATTCCATCACATGTATCTTTATGAAGCTGGATTTGTGCACATGGGAATTCTGTGATGCTGGAACAGGTTTAGGTCTTCTAGTTCAAGTGATAGGTAAACTTTCATGCTACCACATCCAAAGACATCCTATAGGGTGTTTGGATGATAATGTCTATGGGATTTTCTGGATGATGATGTCACCATTGTTTACACCACGGAGCTACTGCTGAAGTTTACATTGTCTGATCCAATCACGAGCGATCGTCCTCTGAAAGTAGAATAAAGATGAATCGTAATATTTTAAATCTAGGAATGGGGATGAAAAGTGGGACACGGGGGGAAAAAAACAAACAATCGTGATTCATCCTTTACCATTTTTAGTCACCATTAATCAGTAGCTATCTGCCAGATATACTTAAATAAATAGTAATTGACAAAATAGAAGTAAATTAAGAACACACTGGAGTTAATCTATAAAAACCCTGATTAGTGCGCAGTTGGCTGGTGTCCTAACTGCGTGTCCTGTGTGATGACTGCTCCAGGTTCTGCACAGTGTTGGAGTTCTGCGAGGGCAACGATCTGGACTTCTATCTGAAGCAGCACAAGCTGATGTCTGAGAAAGAAGCTCGTTCCATTGTCATGCAGATCGCCAACGCTCTCCGATACCTCAACGAGATCAAACCGCCAATCATTCACTACGACCTCAAACCAGGTGAGGGATACATCATCTAGGACCTAACTTTTTGGTCACTGTCTTGCTACTATGCTAGCAGAAGTTGTTTCTGCATGCAGTGTGAGAGTGTTGGGATATTCACTAGTAGAGGTTGGACGATGGTGGATTTTTACCGATACCTATTGCTAGGTTGGATTGAACTTGCCGATAACCGATTAATCAGCTGCTAGTCTTTAAAATAACACTAAATAGTACTGAACTTTATTACAAAAATATTTTTCAAAATTATATATATTTATTATATTAATAAGTATTGAGAAAAATAAGACTCATTCAAACCAAAACAAAATGTAACACTCCAAATATATTAAAAAAAAAACAAAATCCAATTTCAAAATGAATAATAAAAAAAAAGGACGCTTTAACAAACAGCACGCAGGATCAGTGATTTACCTCTAGAGGCCGCTCTCTTACTGTATAACGACAGCAGACCTTCTCAGCCTCTTCAGCAACCCGGAAAAACTACTGGTATAGATTTTTCCATTCAACTATTGTTAATGATTAATCGCCAAGTGTGGCAATGTAATGATTCTGCAGTCTGGCTGACAAAACCTTTTCTAGCACTTTACACAGTTTGGAGATTAAAAAGTAATCGAAAAGTCAAGATTTGATGTTTTTTGTTTTACTTTACGGCTCATGTCTGTATAAAGATGTTTTCCAGATGTTCGCCAGTATACTTTGCCACAAAAGGGCCAACACCACCAAGATAAAATTCACATAAGTTCCACACCTGGTCGCTCCATGAATGCTGCTCATTAGAAACATGATGGATCTACGTTCCTGTTGCTCCCCAGGTAACATCCTGCTGGTGGACGGTACTGCATGCGGAGAAATAAAAATCACCGATTTCGGCCTGTCGAAGATCATGGATGACGATAACTATGGTGTGGATGGTATGGACCTGACTTCTCAGGGAGCAGGGACCTACTGGTGAGTCAGGGTCATATTTTCTTTTTGTCTTTTTTTTTTCTCTTCCCTTTCCATTAGGATTATTTTCTGAGGAGATAGAGGAGAAGAGAAAATGCTGGAACACTGCAGTAGAGCCATGAGGGTTATGATTTCACAGGTGTAACCATGTCACCTTTTCTTTTGACGTGTTCAGGTATTTACCCCCAGAGTGTTTTGTAGTTGGAAAAGAGCCACCAAAGATCTCGAATAAAGTGGACGTCTGGTCTGTGGGCGTCATCTTCTTCCAGTGTCTCTATGGACGCAAGGTATTTAACACAAATTGTGAACAGGATCAAAAAAAGGTTCAGACAAATTCTAGAAGCTTCTATTGCTTCGATTTTGCGCTTCACAAGACTTTAGGAGTGCTTCTAAAGGTATGAAAAGGACAGTCTTTTATCAAATTCAAAAAAAGCAAAGAAGCCCTAGGCCAATCGGGTTACAGCCTGGGAAAATCCAACATGGAGGACGATGATGAGCGAAACATATTTGCCTCCTCAAACAGTAAACCGAATAGTGCACCATAACGCAGGATCGGTGCTAATTTATCTATAATTGCAATTTAAATAGCATGGCTAATTTGTGTATAATTGAATATATAGAAATACATATATTCCTAATATTAAATGACCCACGGCCCCTGCTTTAGATTGATAAGTTCAGCTGGTACACATGTTAAAAGATAGATGTTCTAGATAGATGCTGCTCTGAATGAAACGTGTTCTCGTGTTGTTCTGCAGCCGTTCGGCCATAACCAGTCTCAGCAGGACATCCTCCAGGAGAACACCATCCTCAAAGCAACCGAGGTCCAGTTTCCTCCTAAACCTGTGGTCAGCAACGAAGCCAAGGTCCATACGCCACACACACGACTGTACACTCACGTTCCTCTTGTCCGCCATTGACCCTCTTCCTCTTTGCCGTTGTCTTTTGCGTAGGCGTTTATCCGGCGCTGTCTGGCTTACAGGAAGGAGGACCGTTACGACGTCCACCAGCTCTGTAGCGACTCGTACCTGCTCCCTCACATCCGGAGAACCAACTCGTCTGGAAACCTGCAGGCCACACCCACTAGTCCCGCTTCCTCCTCCATCATCTCTTATTGATCTGTCCGGCTTGAAAAGTGATTGACTTTTTGTTTGTTTTGAACGATCGCCTGATGCGAAGGTTTTTTTTGGGGGGGTCTGCAGGGGGTTTTGCGGGTCAGGATGTAGACTTGACACACACCAGGCTGCAGTTGCTGTGGTGAAAGTGCACTTGATGGGATGTTGAGCACAGTCGGGAGAGCAGGAAAAAACTTGAATACTAGTGTCACAAGGTGGCTGAGTTATACACGAGTCTATAGGAGGAGTGTGTGTGTGTGTGTGTGTGTGTGTGTGTGTGTCCTGGGGGCGGGCCTTACACTTTACATTTTGATGTTATGTCTTTGTCTTATAGCCACCAACTCTGTGTGTGTGTGTGTGTGTGTGTGTGTGTGTGTGTGTGTGTGTGTGTAGGACAGAAAGCAGGTCCAGGGTAACTTCAAGTAGATTAACTTTGTTTTCCCTCTTTAACCAATCACTGTCCTCTGATGTCATCAGTGTGCGCCATTCGCCCATTGGCTATTTATTTTAATAATGCACTCTGTTTACGGTCTGGTGCCTGACAGCGTATTACGGCGGTCCCCACAACGCATGTTTGTTCTGACGAGTACTGCAGGGAGCAAAACCACAAGTACAGGGTGGATCTGGATCTGATTTAAGCTGCTTGGATTTCCAATCTTCTACGCCTAATCCTAATCTTCACAAAACTCTACAACTCGTTGAACACGCGTGCGCAGCCTGAAACAATCCTACAGGAGGTCCGACTTCACCCTGTGTATTCTTTTTCTTTTATGTTATTTATTTATTTATTTTTTTGTTAAGGGGTGCCTGTGTTCACCTCTCAATCGTAGTGCTGTAAGGAATAACGACGAGAGCCTTTTCACACACTGCACTCGTATGGGTTTGGGTTTTCCGTCACAAAACTGCGTGAAACAGTCAGTATTTTAGTATTTTGATTTGTGGACTGTTTAACCTGCAGTTCCCTGCGCCGAGACCCCCGGAAAACCGGTAAGCAGTGTAACAGCACTCACTGAACTCGATCAGTTAGTCGACTGGGTGACTCGGGATGCCTGGTTCACGCTCGCAGCATCGCTTCAACTCCCTTTGTTGAAAAAAAAAAAACCGATGAAGACTTTAGAGATTCTGTGTTTTCTATCATCATGAGCGTTTCAGTACAGTTGGGTGTAAACGTGTGATTTTACAAACCCGAAAATGATTTTCACCAGATGAAGCTCATTTACATAAGGTGACGCCCACATAGTCCATAAAAGGCGATAGTGTACGCTGAATGATCGAGGGTTTAGTCTTTGTGCCAAAACACGTAACTACTATTATATAAAATGAAAATACTAAGTGAGCACTGTTTATTTTATTACAATGGAATGATTTTGATTTTATCGACAGAGTTTCATTCGTCTGATCTTACGGGTGTGTTGGCTTTTTCTCCCCCCACTTTTTTTTTTCATTTGTTTATTATTGTTTAACGCCATATAAGACCGGATTTCACAGAATGTTCCTCGAATTGCAGGTTTAGTCCCTCACTCAGTGAATAAGCAGGAGGGTGTGGTTTTTTTTTTTGGTTAGCAGGTCAGTAATCCACATCCATGCAAACGATACGATAAACACCGTGCGATTTGAGTTCATCAGCGTTCACACTGACGTGTGTGGAGCGAGTTTGGGCGTAAATGTACTTCTGTTCTTTTCTCAGGCCTTGGAGACGTAGCCAGATGTATTCGGGTCCCCAGTAAACACACTCGCACGCTCAGGATGAAAAAATAGTGCAGCTTCAGTTGAAACACAAAGCGGAGGTACACGTTCGATGACATCAAAAGACACTGGTTGAAAATCGTGTTTGAAAACGAATCATGGTCAAGGCGGGTCCAGGGTCTCGGTCAGACCGTCCCGTCCTCTGCCACAAACCCGGAGCAATGTCCACGTTGCTGCTACTCAGTGTTGCTTTTTAGGTATCGGTTACACCTCTGGGGTTGTTGTGTTTTTGTTTTTCGGGATGAATACTGTACAATTTAACATGTCATATATGGAAAATTTATTTGTCAGGAATTTTGAAGCATGTTGATACAATACCTTTTTGTCACGTGCGCACGCACGCGCATGTGTGTGTGTGTGACAACGTTTAAGCTAACAGACAGAACGTGAGCCTGCCCCCAAATCGCTGATCGATCTGTGTGACCAAGCAGGAGCTGGATTCAGCAGTGCTAGGTCGGCTTTCTCCTCCTCCTCCTCCCCTCTCTCCCATCATCCTTCCTCTCTCAGCCCTCCATCTGTGACCTGTCTCTGAAATGCTGCTGCCGTTGTAGGGAATGTAGCCAAAAGAGAAATAAAAATTCCTAAAGCTATTTTAATACACCTGCTTCAGATGCTTTTTGTTGGCTGACTGGAACTGAGACACCACGTCCCTACGGAAGGGCTTTTTTTTTGGGCTTTTTGAATGAGTGTGAGTGTGAGTGTGAGTGTGTGTGTGTGAGAGATGCATTTCAAAAGCGTTCTCATGAAAAAAAGTTTCTCACCAGGAATACAATTTTGAGATAATTTGTTCTTAGCTAATGTTCAGGAAACTCCACCCACGGGGGTGGCACACAAACAAGCATTCCAGACTGAATTTCGGAAATATCTTTTCAGATAAAACCCTTTCAGGGTCACATTAAAAAGAGAAATGATAGATTTGATAAGGTTTTACTGTTTTTAATGCCCTAATCCTTACATTTTTACCCTGCATTCATTTCATATTTAGATTTAATAGATAGCTAGAAATGCACACAGGTCAGAAAAGAGGCTTCCGTTTGATAATTGCGGCAGTGATGAAGATGTTTCAGCTGGAACAAGTTTCTTCTTGTGTTTATCAGGTTTATTTCTATAGCGCTTTTCACAACAGACATTGTCTTAAAGCAGCTTTACACAAATCAACAGTGAAGGTGAATGGTGTGAATTTGTCCCTGATGAGCAGCCGTGGCGACTGTGGCAAGGAAAAACTCCCTTAGATGTAATGAGGAAGAAACCTTGAGAGGAACCAGACTCAAAAGGGGAACCCATCCTCATTTGGGTGACATCAAGAGTTTGATCATAAATCTTTCAACAGTACAGAACACTGGAGAATGAGAACTAACATGATTACTGGAGTATAAGATTATAAGTAAATGTTCTTTCTACAGTCTTTGGTATAAAAGTAGGAGCTACTGAGCTCAACATTTGTGATCATCACCGATCCACTATGTCTGAATTTACTTCATGGAAACATTTCAGAAGGGTAAAAATGATTTACTCGATGCAGGCTATTAACTAAGGAAATTACCGAAACGAAAAGAAAAGAGAAGGAGGAAGTAATGCACCCATCATGCCTAGTCCCCAGTGTGTGGGGACACTGTAATGATCTGAGGTTGCATCAGTGGTCAGTTTTAGGTTCCCTCTGAATATGAATGAACAATTTTCCCCATCGATTGTTTTTTCTTCCCTAAAAGCACAGGCGTATTTCAAGATAACAAAGTCAGGGCTTTGAATTGTGATGGTGGTTCGAGGAGCATTTGGGATGTTGTGGAGAAGACTTCAGTCCAACTCATCAATACAAGATCTTGCTGAGAAATTAATGCAAATTCATGCAACTCTGGATGGAAATAAATGTTCGCTATTGCAAGATCAATAAAACGATGGCACGGCAAATGCGCATAAAGGCGGTTTGGTGTATCAGATACTGTTTAACAAATTTAATGTGTTTAGAGCTCTGAAAACTTTTCATTTTTTAATTTTACAGTTTAATTTAGTTCATCACAAGTAATCACAATGGGAATGAAACACTGCAGAGCTACTGGTGGGAAAAAATAGGAAAACTGCTCTTGAGTGATTGGAGATTTACTGCATATCGAGTGCCTAAATATGTAGACTCTGTACATAAAAGGGTTAATATTGTACTTCTTAAAAATCATCTACATATTAATCTCTCTTAGGAATAAGAAGTTCTTGCACTTTTGTCAGTGGTCCCTGACCTTTTTTGCATCATAAACCATATTTATGCATGAAAATTTGCATATTATATTACTATTATAGGATTACATTTCTTATATAAATAAATATATACACACTATTTTATATATAAAACTAATTATAAATGTATTAAATTTTATTTTAATTGATGCATAAAAAATGTCAAATAATTTACATAAAATGCAAATTAACTTTTTTTTTTTTTTTTTTTTACGTTTTTATTCCTTATGTTTATGTCCTGCTTTAAACAACCCACATGACCTCCATTTATACACAAAACGCTTTGCTCTACAAACTCCCACAATCCTGAGCACCGCTTGTGCTGCCACTGCAAAACTGCTATGCAGCAACACACACACAAATCAGGACGCACACAATTACTGTAAAACCTCAGGTACTTTATTGCTTGTGTGTTTTTGACACAAGTTTTTCATTCTGCACAAACTTTAATAGTTCCCCTTCTTCACTGTTCTATATAGTGTATGTGTACATGTTAATCTAATCAGCAGAAAGAGCTCAATGAGAGGGAGAGGACACACACACACACACACTTTCTCTCTCTCTCTCTCACACACACACACACACACCAGCATGCACTCTTCATCGTTCAAATAAAGTCTAAATCACAACAAAGGAAACGTACAAATCAGTATGTGTGATGTAATGGCTGATGACACGGGAATTAGTGATGCCCTGACGTCATCTCCATACGGTTACAGAATAAAAAAAAAAAACAGGAATAAAGAGACTCCCAAAGCGAAAGAGATGGAATAGAGAGACTAAATCCAGAGAGGCTTTGGTTTCCTGAATAGCTGAATTTTTTTTTTTAAAGGATAAAATAATTTACAAAAAGTCGATTTCATTCTTTCTTACAGGAAAATCTGATCCATGATACGAGACGGACGAGTTGTTCAAATCCGTGTTTATCATCAGACATTTTTTTTTTAAGATAAAAGCACAAGATTTTGCTTTGTATCCCTGAAGGTTTAGAAAAAGAGGAGAAGAAAAAAAAAAAAAAAAAAAAAAAAAAAGGAAGCCTCTCTGGATTTTAAACCCCGCTGTATAACGCATGCACCCGCCGACGTTCTGTCCGTCCTCGTCCTTCTCGGTGTGTCCTCGTGAGCGATTTGTGCGTGCTTGTGCCCGTTGGATCTTTATAGACTGAATAAATACATTTTCTGAAACAAGAGCAGAGCGAGGGGTAGAGAGAGAGAGAGAGAGAGAGAGAGAGAGAGAGAGAGCTATATTTAGGGGGAGAGAGAGTGAGGGAGAGACAGGCCTGTTTTAGGATGCAGATAAAAAGCCTGGTTGTTATGACGACTCTGCAGTGATGTGGACGTGGGAGCTCGTCTCGCACGTGCTCGTCGCCGTGACGACGGGTGTTTCTGCGTGCGTCTCGGCCACCGAGTTCGGCGTAGCGTCCAGGATGAGCGCCGGCGTTTGGTGGGGTGGAACGAGGTCGGAGGGAAGGGACATGCTATGCATTGTGGGTAGGGTTGATGGAAGAGTGGAAGGCAAAACGCCAGAGATGTTGGGAATCGGGGTCATGCCGGGCAGGTTCAGTGGAGGGAGAGGGGCCAGAGGAGGCAGAGACACCAAACCTGAGGAGAAGAAACAGCAGCGTGAGTTCATCCCAGGGTTCCTACACAGTTTTCCAGATTTGAATATGCTAATTATGCAAAATATGCAAATCCCTTAAGATTTTTAAGACCAGATTAAACATTTTAAATTCCAAATATAACAAGCGTTCCATTACAATCTCAGGGGAAGGGGGGGGTGCCCTCACAATCTAACAACCAAATCAGATCCGGTCTAACGAGGACGCCTTTTTATTGGTTGCCGAGACGTTTCAAAGAGCCGGACAAGTAAATAAACACCAGGTGGAAATGACGCCACTTGACGTTTTTAGACGAGAAAAAAAAGCGGCGTTTAAAAAAATAGATCCGGATTAGTGTAGTGCCTTTGTGTTATAAAAAACATTTTTACTAATTCTTTATTTTTATATTTCAGAAACCCGAATAGGGCAATAGTATGGAAAAATCTTTTCAAAAATAACACTACTACTATTTTGAAATGGGGGGGGGCCCTCCAGACGCTTGGGCTTTCTGAATGCTGTTTACGTGTGTATGTGTGTACCTTTAGTGGAAGAAGAAAGGCTGGAGATTCCCGTTAACGATACTCCAGCAAGGTCTGGGAGAGGGATGTTCAGGTTGGGCAGATTGGCGAGGTTGGGCAGGTTAGGCATTGGGGGAAGACCAGCAGGTAATGGCATTAAACCTGGGGCAAAAAAATTAAAAGAAATAAAGACGTGAGACATTCATGAACTCGCAGCTAATTCCTGGCAACACTGCAGGTCAGGTTAATGAACACCTTCATTCATGACTAAAAATACGACATTCAAACAGTCCACACTCAATTAACATACACATGCTGAGTATTGGGTATGGATTTATATCGAATTCAGATTGTTTTTAAAATCAAGAAACACTCTATATATTAACGTATATATATTTGTGTGCGTGTGTGTGCGATACCTGGTAGCGTAGTGCCGGGGTTAACCGAGGGCAGAGTGCCCATGCCCGGGGTGACCTGTGTGGGCAGCAGGGGGACTGTGGGCACACCTGTAACACCAGAAACTGCACTTTAGGAATGTAACCCAAAACACAATGAAAAGCTTCATGATTTAGCAGAAAAAGAGCCCAAACCTGTCTGAAGCTCTGAGGGCATCGTAGGAGGAGCTGAATTGATTGACAGCCCAGACAGGCTATCTTCAAGTCCAGTGGGGGCGGATGATGTAACAGAGGGCGGGGTTACAGCAGAGAGCTGAACCTGAGAGTGCCAAAAGACAAGGTACAAGTCAGAAGAGTGCACACACGCGACTAACTGAATTCCCCGGGGCCGGTGTTTAGCCCGTAGTAATATGACCTCACTGTACAGATTGGTGTTGTTTTGAAAATAAATGATGCAGTGTGTGTGTGTGTGTTTGAGAAATAAAGGTTGAACCTCAGTGAATCCGTCCTTCAGTGGACTCGCCGGCGCACTGGGAGTGTGTGCAGGGAAGCTGATCTTTTTCCCCTCCTCAAACGGCCGAGTGGGAATCCTGTGCAGGTAGCCGTAGCCAATACCACAGCCAAGACTGAGAAAGAGGGGAAAGGGGAAAAAAAAGTGAGACATTATATCATTGCAGGAAATCTCAAACTGTTAGAACAACTAGTTTTATATATATATATATATATATATATATATATATATATATATATATATATATATATATATATATATATATATATATATATATACACACACATACTCATGTTTATGCAAATGTATGTTTATATTAGTAAAACCATACTCAAATTGTGTAAATATTTGAAAGTAATTACGGTGTTTTAAATGACGTAATATCATCAGGACACCAAACCGAGCTTTTGCTATGTTTCCACACGGACGGTTTTAATTGCCGGATGTGAGCATCATGGTGGATTTTGGTGCTTGATTTGAGACTTGGCGCATGGACGTCGTGAATAATTGTGTTTTGCATTGAAGGTTTTCATTTTGGCACTTTATATTTATTTGTGTTTTTTAATAAACGTGGTCAAACAGAAACGAGTGCTGAATCAATCGCACAAATTCCCCCGAAACAATTGTATAGAACTGGAGATCCAAAACACTGCTCAATGCCATACAGACATGATGTGCTACAGCTGAAACGGTAAAACTCATGTCCTGCTAAAAAGCCCTGATCTTCTCAACTCCCCCACTGAGCACCACTGGGATGAACTAGAACACTGTCCCAACCCCAGACCTCCTCAACAGTCCCTGATCTTACAAAAAAAAATAATGAAATCTAATCTTCAAGAGTGTTGAATTCACTATAACTTTGATGGTGGACTAAATATGGAATGTTATGGAAGAATAAAACATTACCAGTAGAGGCCATTATGAAGATAAACAGTGGACATGGGAGTTATTTTAAATAAAGTGCGTGTTAAGAACAAGTGCTGAAACTGGATACTTATTAAAGGAGTATTTATGAAACCTGAACACAGCTCGGTCTAGATTATACTATAATCTAAAACTGATTTAGTGAATCTTTATCTTACTCACTACGGATTAAACCCACATTGTGCATCGTTCCCACATTCCACCTCCGTCCCAAATGTCCAGGTTCTATTCACACTGCGCACAGCCTTAACTTCTGTAGGATCTTTCAGTCTTCACATTTGGGTTACTGATCAAAAGGTCAGGGGTTCAAACCCTAGTATCGCCAAACGGACACTTTTGGGGCCCTTGAGTAAGGCCCTTAACTCTCTGTGATCCAGGGCGGCTGCATCATGGCTGACCCTCTGCTCTAATCCCAGCTTCCTATCATCACTGGAATTGCACTGTACACTAATGTACATAGGACAAGCCTTTACTATTGATCAACACTTGACTTGATTTCTCTCACACACACCTGCCCTCTCCGCCCCAGGTGCTGTTTGGAGTGATGACGACTTCTCTGCAGCTGTCTGTGTCAGTGTTATAAACGTACAGCTTCAGTCCTTTACCCTCATGGGTCTCTATCAATGAGAATAAATCCTCAGACTAAAAAGAGAAAAAAAAAAACAATCAGGAAACTGAAGACTTGGTAATACAAAACAAGGCTAACAAAAAAAAAATTAAGATATGCAGGGCAGCAAAACTTCCAACCACCCAACATTTAGATCTACACACCTCGTTCATGACGGTGTCGGCCCCGATGATGTAGTCTGTGTGAGGCCTCAGTCCTGCTAGAGCAGCTGGAGAGTTCGGTTCTATTTCCTGAGGAGAAGAAAATAAGAAAAAAGTAAGTTTTTATAGGGAGAGACAGAAAACATTGAGAGAACAAGAATGGGGTGGGGTGGGGGGTTGTTTATTAAGTGCCAGGAAAACATTAACGGGACGGTAAATGGGGGGACTGGCAGAAAAGGGGCAGACATGGATAAGGTGGCGTCCAGGCAGACAGGTGGAAGAGGGGCAGGCAGGCGGAAAAGAGTCAGACAGGCAGACTAGCGGAAAAGAGGAGTCCAGGCAGACAGGAGGAAAAGGGGCAGACGCGGAAAAAATGGGGTCTAGGCGGACAGGCGAAAAAGGGGGCATCCAAAAAGACAGGAGAAAAAAAGGGGCGTTCAGGCGGACGAGCGGGAGGGTGTTAAGAAGCAAGCAGAAAGACCGCCCAAGAAACAAACAAGGAAGGTTTCAGAGCAAATGAGAAAAACACAGACAAGTTGAAAGATAAACAGACAAAAAGCAGGTGACGTGCAGATGAAAAAAGCCTGATCAAGAGACAGGTGAAAGACAGACACAAAGCAAGTGAGATGCAGACAGGCAGGAAGACAGAGGAGTAGAAAGAAAGACCAAGTGAGAGACAGACAGACAGACAGAATGAGCAAAGGACAGGAGGAAAACAGCACAGTAGGCAAGACTGGTAGGTAAGACACAGACGAGTGACTTGAAAGTGAGGCCAGAAGACAAGGGAAGGTCAAACACACGAGTGATAACCGGGCGGGCAGACAGACAGAATAAGTGAAATAATATGAGAACGAGTGACAAAACCAGACAGAAGGATCAAAAAATGTTTACTAATGTCCTGTTAAACCAGTCGGATCACTGAGGTCACCACAGGCCACGTCCCGAATCTCACCCAGTGTTAATGTCAAAGCTAAACGTACAAGACCATCCAGTTTTTCTGACCTACACACACACACACACACACACACACACACACACACACACACACACACACACACACACACTCACCAGTACATGCCAGACGTTCTCATTCGCTCCCTCGAAGCTGCAGAAGCGGATACTGACCCCCAGGAGCCCCTGACCGCCCCACATGTTGCTGGGGGTGACCGTGGCCTCGCGCAGCTTCAGAGTCTTACTGCTGTACACCAGCATCACCACCGGCTTCTCCACATTGGCCTTCAGCAGATCCTTCAGTGTGTCATTGTCCTTGTTCTAAAAATCACACACACACAGATCAGTGAGGTTACACAGTAGCACCCCCTCAACTGTCCACCAGAACATCGGTCTTCTAGGCATAATTATTCTGAACGCGTCTCAGATCGTTGGAGGTTACAATTCTATCCTGGAGGTTTTATGAGGAAACGTGTGCAACATCTTTAAGGGAAGTGAGTTCAGCGAGCTTGTTCATGAACACCTGGGTAAACAGTCATTACGCAGACGGTGTTTATCGAGGACAGGAGTGGCTCTGAGGTTGAAGTTCAGCAGAAGTGACTGAAAGTTTGGAAGAAGGAATTCAGTTGTGCCACACATTAAGAGCTTTTAACACAAACTGTTGTCTGTTTCGAAGGTTTGATGGGTGTGGAGGTGGGATGGGAACGATGAACATTTCTAGTCTTCGAAAAACCGTGAAGAATGAAAAATTCGAAAGACCTGAGCGGACGTAAAACGACACTAAGTAAAGATTCAGTAACAGTCAGGATTTCATCAGACTGAATTAGACCGTATTTACACAAAACCGTGCAAAAAACAGCCAGTGTGGGGTATTTCTACTGACAAGGAAAAACCCGAATAGATCATTTTTAAGACATTTTGACTCACAGGCAACTAAAGACGAAACGAACGCGAGACAGGGGATGTTTTCATGCATTGAGCTGCTCATGGACGTCTGGCGTGAACGAGCATGAATACATACAATCCCAAATAAGTACCGTTCTTCCTTTTGTAATAAAATCCCTCCGCGCCCTGCACCGCGATATCGCCTGCATTCGACAGCAGATCCGTTCTTAACCCAATCTAGACAAAGCGGTGCGATTTCAGTTACGACTTTTGTCATTTTGTGCTCGGGGTCCCTGGCGTGAGCGATCTGTAAACGTACCAGTCTGGCGTTATTGATGGACACAATGAAATCGAAGAACGGTTCGAGGCCGGCCCGGTGTCCGGGCGAGTTCTCCTGCACCTGGAAGAGAGAAAAAAAAAAACATCAGCATGATGAGACAAGGCAATAATAAAAACAAGAAATTGGACTTAAATACAAGGGTTTACACCTGTTCTGTTCTCATCTACAAAATATACATAGTGGTGAATGCTGGAAGTCTGGCAGATACACACCCTGAATCAACATTGTGTGTGTGTGTGTGTGTGTGTGTGTGTGTGTGTGTGTGTGTGTGTTCTGTGTACATTCTTATGGAATACAAAACCCTCCACCAATCACCTTCAGGACTAACCTGGGTAAAGAACCATGGTTTGGTTTATCTATCATCTAACAAAGTTTTGATGGAGCTTCTTTGGTGCGAATGAAACACCTGAGGTTGCTCAAACACTGATTCAACATCATCAGCTAGCTAATACGGGACAGTATAAATAGGGGAATAAATTTGCAATCAAATTCTAAAAAACGCGGCATGAAACCGAATAAACACAGTTCAATAAAGCCTGGGATTAGAATTAGGAAGTCTGAAGCCGAACGCGAGAATTTGTCGCCCAGCTCCATTCCACGTTAACGCTAGCATCAGGCGGGTCGAGCAGGCCGCGCTGGACATCCTCGGCCTCGAGTAACATCCTGCGCCCCACGCATGCGCTCGCAAGCCGGACACGGACGTTGACAGGACACCGCTAGCATAACGAAGCTCGCATCACTCGCCACCACGGCATTACTACTGCACCTACCCGAAGAACATGGTAACCTTCAGAACCTCCTCCGGGTATCTCCACGCTCTGCGTTCCCCCCATGACTCCCCCGTGTCCGTGTCAGCGGTAAGTATCTGATCCCTGTCACCGGGTTGGAGTGCGCACAGCCGGGCAGGAAATTCAGCACGGACGCGACCACTCGCGGAGCTTCAGCTTGTTACGTGGCAATAGGAGAAGAAAGGGATTCTGGGTAAGCGTTAGGCTTTCACACCTGTATTAAGACAAACCCCCGCCCACTCTCCGCTAATTGGGTGAAAGGAGGCTTTTCATGGTCTGTGATTGGCTACAATTCTTATACACGAATAGTCCGCCGGTTGGCTGGTCGTCACGTCTCCATAGCAATTCGAAACCAACCCGGAAGCATCGACGTTGACGTTACCGGAAATGTTTAAAAAATATATTAATATAAGACTTATACATTTAGACATTATTGTTTTCAAAGGATTTTACACATATAATTAATAAACACAACCCTTTTTCTCATAAAAACATTTTTTATTGCTTTCAAACACGTAAATCTATTGTCCAATAAGCGAGCCTAAAATATCAACCAATCACAGCGAGGAGGCGGGAACATAGCTGACAAATCCTAGGGTAGAAGGCCGGCTTTGATGTTTGCGGGTGGGATTAGAAAATCTGAGTTGAAGCTTCTTTTTGTGGCGCATGAGATATAAAAACTTCCCCGTTATAAAGAGGTTAAAATATTATAATAAAAATAGTTAAAATTATATTTAAATATTTTATTCGACTGCTAAGAGGTCAATCTCTTTTGAATATGAGACGTGATTTTATTTTTCTAAACTTCTTCTTTCAGCTTCTCCCATTAGGGGGCGCCACAGCAGATCATCCGTCTCCATACCCTCCTGTCCTCTACATCTGCCTCTTTCAACCCAACTACTTGCATGTCTTCGCTCACCACATCCATAAACCTCCTCCAGGTCTTTCTTCTTTTCCTTCTTCCTGGTGGCTCCATCCTCATCATTCTCCTATTGATATAAACCATGTCCCTACTCTGCAAATGTCCAAACCATCTCCATCTACCTAACCTTGTTTTCTACATGCGCTGTCAATTCAAGTCAAAGCAAGTTTATTTCTATAGCGCTTTTCACAACAGACATTGTCTCAAAGCAGCTTTACAGAAATCAACAGTCAAGGTGAATGGTGTGTATTTATCCCTGATGAGCAGCCGTGGCGACTGTGGCAAGGATTATCTCCCTTAGATGTAATGAGGAAGAAACCTTGAGAGGAACCAGACTCAAAAGGGGAACCCATCCTCATTTGGGTGACATCAAAAGTTTGATCATAAATCTTTCAACAATACAGAAGTCTTTATGGTTAGTAGCTCTAAGTTTTATGAGCTCAACATTTGTCATTATCACAGATCCAGCATCAGCTTCTCCATGCCAGAGCCTTGAAACACTCCAGGAGGTCCAATGTCAAAACCACACATGTAGCGGGATCCAATTGGCACTGGTACGTCTCTAGATGGTTCGGGATGTTTGCGAGTTCGGCATCTACTTCTTCTAAGGTCCATAATCTTCATGAGGTGGGACGTGACTGGAGCTGGCCAAACCTCAGGGTGTCTCGGGATGGGGAGAGAAAGAGAAGCAGTGGAGAGGAATTAGCGTAGCTGCTGTTCATGATATTAACAGCACAAGTTGATAATGTGCATGCGATCAGATGTTCTGGAGCACAAGTTTATGATGTGAGACGTATTTTATGTGTAGGCTTTGCTAAAAAGATATGTTTTTAATCTGCACTCAAACTGGGTGAGTGTGTCTGAGCCCCGAACACTGTCAGGAAGACTATTCCTATTCTAGGAACTACTAGAAGCCCAGAGTTTTGAGATCTCAGGGAGCGTGGCGGATTGTAGCATGTTAAAAGACTGGAGAGATACATGGGAGCCAAACCATTTAGTGTTTTATAAGTAAGAAGAAGTAGTTTTAAGTCTATTCGAAACTTAACAGGAAGCCAGTGCAGGGATGATAAGATTCCCTCTAAGTCCCTCTAATATACTTATTTCTAATGCTGTCTATTCTCCTCACTCCCAACGAAAACCTCAACATCTTCAGCTCTGCTACCTCCAGTTCCACCTCCTGTCTTTTACTCAATGCCACTGTCTCTAAACCATACAACATCTCAGGTCTCACCACAGTCCTATAAACTTTCGCTTTCACTCTCACAGATACTCTTCTATCACAAATCAAATGCACCACTCCACTGCCCTCCCTCTCATTCACACACATGTACTCTGTCTTACTCCTACTGACTTTCATTCTCCTTCTCTCCAGCATGTACCTTCACCTCTCCAGGCTCTTCTTAACCTGCTCCCTACTCTCACCACAAATAACAATATCATCCGCAAACATCATGGTACACTGAGACTCCTGTCTGACCCCGTCCATCAACCTGTCCATCACCACTGCAAACAGGAAAGGGCTCAGAGCTGATCCTTGATGCAGTCCAACCTCCACCTTGAACCAGTCTGTCATTCCTACTGCACACGTCACTGCTGTAACACTGTCCTCATACATGTCCTGTAACACCCTCACATACTTCTCTGACACACCTGACTTCCTCATACAATACCACAACTCCTCTCTTCACCCTGTCGTACGCTTTCTCTAAATCCACACACACAATGCAACTCCTTCTGACCTTCTCTTTACTTCTCCATCAACATTCTCAAAGCAAATAAGGCATCTTTGGTGCTCTTCCTTGGCATGAAACCATACTGTTGCTTACAGATGGTCACCTCTTCTATCCACTTCCTGCTTCACCATCTCCACACCATCTCCACACTTCTCTCTCTCTCATTTTCCTCGTTCATCAGCTGCTCAACACACTCTCCTCACTAGTCAACACATTTCCAGCTCCATCCTTTATTGCTCTAACTTGCAGCACATCCTTCCCAGCTCGGTGCCTCTGCCTGGACAATCAGTACAAATCATTTTCTCCTTTCTTAGTATTCAACTTTTCATACAGCTCCTCATATGCCTTTTCCTTGGCTTTATCCACATCCCTCTTTACCTGCTGTTTTATATTCTTCTCCTCCTGCCTACTTTTCTCATCACTCTGTCGATCCCAGATTTGCTTTTTCTAATGAAGCGACAATATTTGTTAGTTATTTTAAGTGTAAAGTGCTGCCCTCTTTTGGTAAAAGTGAGCTACTACATTCATCAAAAATTATAACGATAATAATAATAATAATACAGTGGAACCTCTGGTTACGAATTTAATACGTTCCGGTACTTTATTCGTAACCTGAAAAGTTCGTATCCCGATACAAATTTCCCCATAATAATGAACAGAAACTTCGGTAATTCGTTCTGGACAACCAAAAATATTACTTAAATAAAAATAAAGCCAATATTCACTAATATTATTTACTTTTAACATGTTATATTAAAATCATACCACATAAAAACATACAAAAGAGGAAAAGATCTTTAGCGGGTACTTTCCCTTTGAGAAGACTCGCTGCAGGAGACGACGTTCGTAGAAGGGGAGGAGGGAGAGTTATTGTTTGGAAGGAGAATCTTATTATATTATATTATTTATATATTATTATATATTATATTATAGAATATTAAAGACAGTGTTATTAACATGAACGCTGAGACAATTGTTGCATTAGAGGGAAAATGAGAGCTGTTTCTTTAAGGCTACTATCAGTTGGTATTGAAGTCCAGAGTGAAATTCATTATGGGTATTGTACTTCGGAAAAGACTGTAACCCTGCTAATCTATCTTCATAAAAACAAGTCAAGTGGTTATGCATCGGCTAATGTTGTCCATCTCATCATTCCACGAGCATCAACTAACGAGTTGTTACGCTGCCGCCGGGAAAAGTTCAAGCGGATAAGTAACACGATGCTCTCGCTAGGGACACAGGACGCTAACTGATGTGACGAGCTGTGTGAATAGAGCAAAAACAACCAACTTGCCTGCGATTTTTTGGTGAGCGACGTTCGTATCCCGATATATTGTTCGTAACCAGGGGCAAAAATTTTGATGAACTGCGATTCGTAACCTGAAATATACGTATGCCGGGGCGTTCGTAACCCGAGGTTCCACTGTAATAATATTTGAATTTGTAAATTTGTATTAATATGTACTGATCATTGTTCATCTATCTATCTATCTATCTATCTATCTATCTATCTATCTATCTATCTATCTATAACTAAAACTTCAAGCAAAATAGGCTTAAAAGATTTAAATAAATAATGAGATATATAACAAATCTACTATTTTGTGCACAGCTTATGCATAAAAAAATCATTGAGAATGTCTATAAAAACAACCTTCTTGCTAACACATTGATATCCGAAACATTAAAAGAGAAAGAGTCAGCGGCATGGAAACTAAAGCGGAAGAAAACTCAGCAGGACACAGAGCTCAGCAGGGGATGGCATCTTCCCCTGCTCTGTCTCATGAGGAATCACTGCCTCTGCTCGCTCACTGGGGGGTTAAAAACATCTGCAAATCTGCTCTGAGACAATCTGTGGTGTAGAAAACACACTATAAAACATCTACTTTGCCCTGGTACAAGTACGGCTGAGAGAAACATTATTCATCTGGACATTGTTTTGTCTTTATTAGGAATTAACACTGGACCTGCACACATGAAATCTACTGTAATATACATCACATGCTTTATTTATTAGTATGTTTTTTTTTTTAATTAAAAACTAGATGAACAAAAATGTTATTATGTAGTTTACTTGCACATCTAATGTGGGAGGTTGTTACTGCACTCATGCACATAGCCAAAAGTTTATGGACATCTGAACATAAGATCGATATGTTTTTGAACATCCCTTTCCACATTTAGTCCCCATTTGCTGTTAAAATACCTCCAATCTTGTGTGAAGATGTTCCACTAGATTTTGAAGTGTGGAGATTTGTGCTCTTTCTTTCTAGTATTGTAGGTGTGCTGAGTCCTGGGGTGCAGTCAGTGTTCCAATTCATCTCAAAGGAGTTCAATAGGGTTGAAGCTCTTTAGCAGGAGATCTTCCACTCCATACCATGTAAAGCAGATCTTCATGTAGCTGAACTGCTTTGTGCACAGGGGCATTGTCATGCTGGAACAGGTTTCATCTCCTAGTTCAAGTAAACAGAAAATCTGAAAGTACAATTATGTGCCCCCAACTTTGTTGTAAGAGTTTGAGAAAGTCCCACATATAGCTGGAAAAGTCAGGTGTCCTAATACTTTTGTTGATATATTAAAGGAGCAATATGATCACATATTGTAATTTATTTTATTGATATATGACAGTTTGAATAGGGGTTGTGTAAAGGATTATATTCTGTTCAGAGTTTGATTCCTAATGTTTAGTTGTTCTTCATTTATTTAAATATATATATTTTTAATAATGTCTTTCAGAGAAACACTCTCACAGAAATACATTATGTAAATGATCCTGTCTTGAAAGTATTTGGTTTCGGATTGAATTTTTTTTTTCTGGCATTTCTGGCTCCAATGGGTGCAGAATGAAGCAAAAATTAGCCTTTTCTCCCCCCCAAAATAATACACCAGACTGCACTTGAATACAGTTGATCCATTTTATTGTTGACTCAAATATGGATTAAAGAATGTACATATAATTTTAATGTATTTATATATTTATAGATAGAATTACCATAGAGATCTGAAAAAACGAACGAGGAGGACGACAAGAGTTTAGAACGTCGAATAGGATTGCATTCTGTACAGGAGAGCGTAACAGTGTTCACATGGCGTGTTTTGCAGGTCAAAGTGCCGTCCTTCAGCCTCACACACACACTCACACACACACACACACACACACACACACACACACACACACACACACACACACACACACACACACAGCAGCGAGTGGACCCTTCCTTATACACAGTTACACACACTTTACAGACCGAAGGGAAACGACATTGTGCAAAAGTCTCACAATTGCTGGATGCAAGTTTTCTATACAACAATAATATCATATAATTGAAGATTATAGTACATTAAAGGAACAATTCAGAAAAAAAACAACAACAAATTTACAGAATGTTACCTTTAATTCAGATGCAATGGATCAGCTGAGAAGGTTACAGCGTCTGAAAATGTACTCCAGACGTATGACCATCGGTTCAGCTGATCCACTGCATCTGCATTTATTTATTTATTTATTTATTTATTTATTTATTTATTTATTTATTAATTCACTAATAATTTTAAATATTTTACATATTAATATATCGATTCACAACAATCTGTAACCATTCTCCTATATGATTTGTCTAAATTGTGCTTTTATTTAAATGTTTTCTGTAAGTTCTGAGTTTAAGCTGCTCATATCACCACAAAATAATAAAATGATACATAATAAATGAATTTTTTTTTTTAAACATTCAGTCGAAGTTCCACGCGATGTTATCACTGATACACGACACACCGATTGCACTGAAGTCGAGGGCCTTGACGAACATCACGCTCATACACACACACACATGTACTCACACACACTGAATAAATATATATTTATATATATATAATCATATACATTTATATTTAGTGTTTTTAAAATATATTGTATACACCATTAGTAGCATATGATCTAAATGACTACGGAATAGAAAGTGTTTTGAATGTCTTTGGCACACAATTTCACGACTGGACCAATAACGTATGTACATACAGAACTATGATACAACAATACGCCACACACAAAAAAATAATAATAATAAAAATAAACGTCACTAAGGAAGAAAAAAGTTCAACACTATGTAGGCATGTGCGGATCAAGAAGAAAGTCTGTAACAAAGCGAACACCAAGCTAATAGGCGTCCTTATATTAGCATAGATACATGTTATTTAGCAAGTTTAGCTAGTTATGAGACCGCCATTTTTACACACTCTGAGATACACTCTGCTAATCCCATTTCATGATTATTAGCTGATGAGAATTGTTAGCTAGCTAGTGTGTGAGCTAAGCACTAAATCTCCCTGTATATTCTGAGGTAAAGTTAGCTAGATAGTGAGCTATGACAAGCTATTTTCGAAGTAGCACAAACATTTACTGTGGAATAAAGTTTTAGAATCAGCACATGCCTAGTCAGAAAATAATTCGAAGCTTTAATGCATATGCTTTCCAAAAGATTGTACTGGCAGAATCTATTGTATCTTCAAAATGATTGTTTGGTTAGCGACTGTTATGCTAAGTGTAATTAGACTGTAATATCAGCTTTTCTGAGTTGCTTTCCAAAATCTCTGAGGGAAATGTTGATATTTCAGACACTTTTGTTTTTTTTTCATCATAACTGGGTCTTTCTATTGAGTATATAAAAACTTTTGTGTATGACAAACAAGCTAGCTCATCCATTCACCTTAGAAATGGACTAAAGTTGGAGCTTTTTTTTTTGTATTGTATTGATAGTCTTTTTTGTTCAAACTGAAATCAGTACTCCAATTTGAATACATCGACACATATGTTCATATATCTCTTTCATTTCCTGGTTTGGTTTATGAAATCTGGACATGCACACTGCTCCTCCAAGAGTCCGCCAATTATCTGAAATCAAAAGGCTGTAATTGCAGAGTTAGAGCTGCAGAAGCTTTCTAAAGGCCCAGATCCAATTTCTTTGTGGTGGTTGTGGTGGTGGAGGTGATGGGGTATTATTGTGCATAGGCAGGCTTTATCCCATTATTGATACATTGCAGAGTCTGAAGTTCAAGGTATTTCAGGTATTTTCTTAGAATTGCAATTTCAATGCAGGTCAGACGTTTTTGTGCTTTCTGACAGCCCAGATGTTTATAAACCATATCTGGAGTTCTGGAAAATAGGATAAAAGGTCCTGTCATCCCAATTTCAAGGTGTTTATGCCTTGCCCATTTAGAGAAGAAATGGCTTTCTGAAAGTCCAGACTTTGCACACCAAATCTGGAAAAGACCACGATTCGAGATAATGACAAAATTCTTATTATTCCAGTTGAATGTGTTTTTTTCCAGTTGAACAATTTGGTAATTTCTATCAATCCTGTTTGCTTGCTAGATTCTGGTGAACATCCAGCTAGAAGGATCATCATCTCTCACATGTATACCGTTATTCAGCTTTACGCTTGGTATCTGTATTTCCCAGTGTCTGTATTTCCTAGTTTGATGACTTGAACCACATGGGTTTATAAAGTGATGATTTCGAAAGCATGGCTCGTGAATCTGAATGCGCACTTATAATCATACCCGAGACACGTTTTTCACCTCACGAAGGTGTTCATTAAAGACAAGATCTACAGCAGTGATGATCAGCCCTGCTCTGAGAGATTTACAGACCCACACCTCACTTCCTGTCCTGATGAATAAGCAAGTGGGAGTTAAGATCTCTAGGAACAGGGCGATCCGTCCTCACTGACCTACAACAAGAAGGTAAAGTTCTAGAAACACGACCACAGACGGCACATTGCACACGTACACAGGAAGTAGACTTGGTTAAAAGGGTGGTGCGCCCTGCTCATCGCTGTTATAAATTTTACAGCCTGAAGCACTGTAAAATGTCCCGTTACACATAACAATATAGTATATAAATATACTATGAAAATGTGAATAAAACAAAGTGAGGACTGCATGAGGACAGCTATTATTATTATTAGTAGTAGTAGAAGTAGTAGTAGTATATATTTTTATATCTATATCTAAGTGTTTAGGCTCAAATTGTTTAGGAATATTAATAATCTTGCTGTTTCACCAATCATTATATAATCTAAAGTTAAGGTTTTATCCCACACTAACACGGGCAATTTTGAAAACACATATGACATTAAAACACCATCTTAGACCACAGAAATCTATCAAAAGGGTTGAACCTGAAAATTAAACAATAGTATTTCTTTCCTAACAGAATTGAAACAGATGCTATTATTTATTCAGTCATGACTTGAATTTTGTTTAAAATTTCCAATTTATAGTATAATGTATAGAAACTGGGAAGTTTGACACACATGTTTATGTATCCATTTGGTTTGGTTTTGGTGAGATACGGGCGGAAAGAAAGCTCCTAAATGTCACCAAACAAATCCATAAGTGAGAAAACTGGCCACATGAAAATGCATGTATTGATGTAGACTTTTAAAAAGGACATTTATAGACTTTCTGGCAAATACAGAATGCAGAAGAACCTGAACTAAACCTGAAATACTTGAGGAAATGGGAAGACTTTCCTGTTATTCCAATTTTCAAGTATCGATTTTCAATTTTAGAGTCTGGGATTAAGAGCAGGCATGAGAATGTTCAAGAATTTGTGTAAACTTTTCCCTTTTCTAATTCCAATTTCAAAGCATTTATGCATCACTAAGTTGGAATTTCAGGAGGTTTCTGCCTGTTCTGGAGGCCTGTGTTTTATTAACCAAACCTAAAACACAACATTACACTTTATATTACATTTATGGCATTCGGCAGACACCTGTACCCAAAGTGACTTATCTAATTTAAACACCTGAGGGGTTAAGGGCCTTGCTCAAGGGCCAAGTAGTGCAGCTTGGTGGTAACAGAAATTGATCTTGAAAACTTCAGATCATAATGTATTATTTACGAATCGATGACTCGTAAATGCACAATGCATCAAAATTGTTTCATCAAAACCTGCTGTTTTTGGTTAATGAGACATTCAAAAACACTGATATCTGATTGCCATGTGATCTCCACAATTCCAAAAAAACCAACAATGAAGGAATGTACTTGTTTTCTGTAGTCCTTCACCTTCAGTGAACACTCTCATCCTGGTCAATGTCCAGAGCCTGTCCTGGGAATACCAGGCATTACAGGACACCATGCATTCATTTTCACAGCAGGGGAAGTTATATGTGTAGCCAACCTCGCTACCAGATGGGAGAAAACTCTAAAGAAACACATGAAACCTTGGAGAGAACAAGCCCCCTGGGGAAGTCATCTCAGAGCTCAGGATTGAATGAGCTTGCAATATTACCCTTGATTGCCTAGTTTGCATGTTTGACTGCTTTGTATTGTGTACAGATGACACAGTGGTCTGTGGAAAATCAAATGGAAGGATTGTAAACACTAAAAGACGCCCAGTGGGGATGCTTAGCATGCGATCATCTTGAGTTTTCGGAAAAAGGTTTGTGTGGCCAAAATTAATCGAGTGTTTTTCTAATTTACCCATGTTAGTAGAGACTATTCCTAGATATCCTACAGGACAGTTTGGCAGGACATAGTGCATTTAAATCTACATTTAAAACCGTTAAAGATGGATAGACACAGCACAGGTTTACACTCAGGGCTGCAGTACAGGTGCTCCTCCACAAGATGGCGGCTCTCACAGCTCCTGTCCAAGTCTCTCGATCTCCTCAATGAGGAAATCGATATCTGACTTGGTGGCAGCGTAATTGGAGATGACCATGCGGAAGAAGTTGACTTTGTCACCCTGGGGCTGGTAGCCCACCATGGTAGTGCCGCACTCCATCATCATCGCCTTGATCTTTGGTGCCACCTTTAGGAGGGGAAAAGACGTACGGCTCAACCATTAGCACTCAAATGTGTGGCTGTACTGTATGTACTGTGTGTGATGAAAGGTGTACAAGATTGACCTTGTGCAGTCGTTCCCTTCTTTCTTCTCCGTCTGGCATGTTCCTCAAACTCGGTGGAATGTACCAGAAACACACGTTAGTGTGCTGAGGCTGGAAAGAGAAGAATAAAAGAGACAAACAGAAGGGTAAAAGAAGAACGAAAAGAGGAAGTGAGTGTGTAGAGAAGTTAAAATTAACAGAATGAGAGGGTGTGGAAAGTAAGCGATGTAGAATGAGAGAAATAAAATGGAATAAGAGGAAGAAACATGGTGGGAAAAAATATGGAAAAAGAGGAGTAGAAAATGAAATTAAGAGAGAAAAAGGTGTAAATTAAAGCAAGGAGGTACATGTGAATCATAGAAAAAGAAAGTGTGTGAAGGGGAGAGAGAGAGAGAGAGAGAGAGAGAGAGAGAGAGAGAGAGAGAGAGAGAGAGAGAGGAGTAGAAGAAAGAGGAATGTAAAAATTGGGAAGAGACACAAAAGATGAAAAAAGATAAAAGAAAAAAAATATCATTTATATAGATTTAAACATCTTAATATATTAGAATTCTTTTTAAATACCACTTTACTATTAATATATTTTCTCATATCTTCTCTTATTTTTTTTCATTTTATCATATTTTCTCTTATTTTATATTTATAGATCCTTTTATCTAATGCACACATTTCTTTTTTTATTTTTAGCATTAAATACATTTTTATTGTATTGATGGAATGTCTAAACAATATGACAAAAATTGAAAGAAAAAAGTTAATTGGGTTTGTCTCTGTGTGGGTGTGTGGGTGTGTGGGTGTGTGTGTTTGTGTTTGTGTTTGTGTGTGTGTGTGTGTGTGTGTGTGTGTGTGTGTGTTACCTCTCCTTGGAAGACCATCTGGTAACCCTCGCGATTCTTGATTTTGTTATAGAGATAGTCAGAGATCTCCAGACACCGGTCCACATGCTGCTCAAACCCAACTGTGCCCTGTACAGAGTATAAACAACATGTATTAGCGCTCGCTCTTTCTATCTCATACACACACATGCACATTTTTATTATTTGATTACTTTTTTAAAATAAAGAATAAATAAATATCGCAGCTGTAACCCACCTTTGCCTTCCACATGAGCCAGAATTTAAAAATGTCCACGTGTCTGCCACACTGAATGGCTTTATCTCCCGTATCATACGTCACATCGTACTGTTTATCAGGCTGGAACAGGTATCCGGCACACATGGAGTTACAGCCCTGCAGAATTCCCTGTAACACATGACAGATACATCACTGCTCTGTGTGTGTGTGTGTGTGTGTGTGTGTGTGTGTGTGTGTGTGTGTGTGTGTGTGTGTGTGTGTGTGAGTGTTTACAGTTAAATCATGTTAAAGATTTTTTTTGTGTGAAAAATGTGTCATGGATTTTGTTTATATATAATATTTTTCTTTCTTTGGTGAGGGAATGATACAGTAGTTGCTGCATATAAAAAACAGGAAGTAACTTTAAATAATTTTTAAATAACATTTCACTACACTATACTGTACTGACAAAAGTTTGTGGACACCTGACCATAAGATTTGTATGTGCGCTATGGACATGGATATATATATCAGCCATAACATTATGACCACATCCCTAACATTGTGTTGGTCCCCCTTTTGCTGCTAAAAGACCCCTGACCCATGGAGCATCAACAGCATGAACCTCTTCAGCAGTTTGAGCTACAGGAGCTGGTCTGTTGGACCGGACCACACGGACCAGCCTTCGCTCTCCATGCGTATCAGTGAGCCTCGGCCGTCCGTGACCCTGTCGCCGGTTCACCACTGTTCCTTCCTTGGAGCACTTTTGATAGATACTGACCACTGCAGACCAGGAACACATCCCACAAGAGCTACAGTTTTGGAGATGCTCTGATCCAGACATCTAGACGTCACTCAAATCCTTGCGCTCGCCCATTTTTCCTGTATTGTATATTATATATTTAATAACATGTCCCTGTGATGTTTTAGTCCTACCACATTTCACAGCATATGGTAAAGCATAACTTGTTTGAATTCCCAGTGGTTAAATTACATTCTAGGGGTAGATAAATATAATATGCAGATGGAAATGTGAATTACCGATCTATAAAGCCAAAGTGTTTAAGATAAACCTCTGTGTGTGTGTGTGTGTGTGTGTGTGTGTGTGTGTGTGTGTGTGTGTGTGTGTGTGTGTGTGTGTGTGTGTGTGTTGAAACATCCTAAACACCCTCTGCCCCATGTCTGTCTTAAGTTTGCTTTTGTGTTGTCATGGTTACCTTCTCTCTAACCAGGATGGCTGAGCACTGCAGTGGCACGCCCATCATCTTGTGTGGGTTCCACGTGACTGAGTTCGCTCTGAAAGAAATACAAAAATATACAGCATTTTACGCCTGGGCTGAGCCGTCTTGAGCCGTCTGGGTTACGTCTACTTTCAGATATAATGATTTTCTCTTTTATAGTAGAAATCGAATGTGTGTGCCTGTGTGTGAGTGTCTGTGATGTTACACCTACACGACATCATGAATCGTGCTAAGGTATGTGTATGTATGTATGTATGTATGTATGTATGTATGTATATGTTTATCTTTATCATTTCCTTATTCACAGTATGAGTTTTTGAAAGAAGTCTTAATACCACCAAGCTGCCACAGCTGGAACCTTGAGGAAGGCAAACGTAACTTCTCAGTTGTTGAACATGAGAATTGTCTCTTTGGATAAGATTGTTGCCACATGGTGTAAATGTGAAGCCATGTGCCAAAGCTTCTCCATTTTATTTTGTTTGGGGGCTACGCTGTTGCTAATGTTTTTCTGTGGCAACAAAAAGATTAATATGGCCAAAATCTCACTCACATTCCCAAAATCTGATTTCCACAATCAGTGTGCGTTCACATTATTTATTTTATGACTTTGAAGTTCTTAGGTATAAACACTTACACAGTGATAGTCTTATTTTTGTATGAAGACTGACTGAAAAAGCATGTTACCTCTCCACGCCATTCAGCTTGTGACGATGCTTTCTTGACATCAGCAGACTGCCACCCCATGCACCCTAAAATAACACAAACACACACACTTCTGTAGTCCAGCTCGGCCCCTTCATTTAAAAATGACTAAATGTTTCCTGTCAGGAAAAGACCAAAGTGAGTTACACAAAAATACAAAAAATCTCTCCAAATGTCTGATTTGTTTATTTATACTGTAAATATTTCTAAGCAGACATGTTTTTCCAGGATTGACAGATTCTTAGCAGTTCTTAGTGTGAAGACGTATAAAAAAAAACGCTTACGTCCACATGGAGCCACATGTTGTATTTCTCACAGATGTCTGCGATGTCGTTGATGGGGTCAAACGCTCCGTACACTGTAGTGCCGGCTGTTGCGTTCACAAACAGAGGAACGTAACCCTACATCACACACACACACACACACACACACACACACACACACACACACACACACACACACACACACACATAATTGAACTGTTCAATTAATCATCAATGTATTGAGTTTGAAAGGTATCTGGGTAATGAAGCAAAGCCATGTTTTAGATGAAGGCTTTCACAACCAGATTTCTCGATCACAGAAGGACTCCTGCGTTTACCTTCTGTTTGGCGCTGATGACTTTCGCCTCCAGGTCTGCAGGTATGACTCGACCCCTGAAAAACACCGAGTTAAAAACAAAAGAGTTTCTCTGACTTCTGAATTCAATTTCAGTTCATTCTCTGTTTATTTAAGAACATCAAGAACCATTTAATAACTGTATACATCCAGAGGGAGAAAAATGCTCAGAAAATCACTCAGGATCCCTCACATTGAAGCCATCTCCTTTTTAAACTTTTTGACCAAGATAGCCAGGCACAAGCAAAGGTTTTTCCCCCAGGCAATTCAGTAAATGATCTTCTCATTGCGCAATAAAAATATGTACAATACCACTATTTAATATTTTGTATTTTTTTGTGCAATTGTTTATGTATTTATTTATTTTCTTAAAATTATGTGCAATTAAAATTTTTAGTTTTTGTCATTTTTGTGCAATACCACAATTTCTGTGCATTAAAACCTTTTTTATAATTTTTTTTGTGCAATTTTGTTTATGTAGTAATTTATTTTTCATAAAAATATGTGCAACACCATTTTTCTTTTTTTTTTTATTAATTTTTTTTTTTTACATTTCTGTAAAATACCACATTTAAAATTTTTTTTTTTTTTTTTTTTGGTGCACTAAAACATTTTTATTAATATTTATATTTTTTTGTTTATGTATTTATTTATTTTTCATAAAAATATGTGAAATACCACTTTTTTATGTACAATTAAAACATTTTATTTTTATTTTTATATATTTTTTGGGCAATACCACTTTATATATATATATATATATATATATATATATATATATATATATATATATATATATATATATATATATATACACATATGTCTAAAAAACAGTGATGTAAACTGATTTGTTACCTTTCGTCTGTGCTGAGCAGGATGACGTTTTCTTTACCAAAACCAAGAGCTGCTCCAGCTTTGGCAATCGAATAGTGACTCTGCACAACACACACAAACACACACACTGAGTATACACTTTACAGCCATCTCCGGAGAACATCTGGATGAAATGTAAAATAAGAAAGAAACTATCAAGTTCCTCACATGCTCTGATGTGAAGAGGATGAGCCGTGGTGCAGCCGACATGCCCTTGGTTTTGACCTCAGGGAAATACTTATACCGGGCGATCATCACGCTGTACATGTTTGATATGGCACCACCTGTATAGAGCATTAAAAATCGTCAGACCTATATGAATTCTCTTGAATCTCTAATGTGTTATTGTTTTTATAACAACAACTCGTTTATGTGTATTGTGGATGCCTGCCATAAACTATTATTTAACAAAGATCGCACACTATAAACAAAAAAACCCAGCAATTAGGGTTGCACAAGCCAGTGCACTCTTAGTGCCGGTTCCAAGCCCGGATAAATGGGGAGGGTTGCATTAGGAAGGGCATCCAGTGTAAAAACATGTGCCAAATCAAATATGCGGATCACGAAAGACAATTTCATACCGGATCAGTCGAGTCTCGGGTTAACAACGACCACCACAGGTATCGTTAGCCAACAGGGTACTGGTGTAAATTGAGCTACTGTTGGCCGAAGGAGGAGAAGGAGGGGAGGAAGACGTCTACAGAGACGGCAGGAAAAGGAGAAGTGGAGGAGAGTGGAGGTTCGGGTGGGTATTTTAAATGTTGGTACTATGACTGGTAAAGAGAGAGGAGAAGGAAAACTTGTGGAGTGAATTAGATGAAGTGGTAGAAGGTGAACCTAGGAATGAACGATTGGTGATTGGGGCAGACTTTAATGGGCATGTAGGTGAAGGGAAAAGAGGTGATGATGAGGTGATGGTAGGTATGGCTTTAAGGAGAGGTAGATTTTGCTAAAAGGATGGAAATGACAGTGATGAAAACTTATTTTAAGAAAGAAGGAGGATCATAGGGTGATGTATAAGAGTGGAGGAAGGTGCACACAGGTGGATTATGTTCTATGTAGAAGATGCAACCTGAAGGAGATTGGGGACTGTAAGGTGTTGGCAGGGGCCAGCGTAGCTTGACAGCATCGGATGGTGGTCTGTAGGATGGTTTTGGAGGTGAAGAAGAAGAGGAGGAAAGTGAGCACTGAAAGAATAATAATAAGGTGGAAACTGGAAGGAGGAAGACTGTAGTGTGAGATTCAGGGAAGAGGTCAGACAGGGAGCTCGGTGGTGGTGAAGAGGTGCTGGATGATTACTTCTGCAGAAGTGATAAGGGAGACAGCTAGAAAGGTACTTGGTGTGACATCTGGGAATAGAAAGGAAGACAAAGAGACATGGTGGTGGAATGAGGAAGTGCAGGAGAGCAGGAGCAGGAGCAGGAGAGCATAAGGAGAAAGAGGTTGGAGAAACAGAATTGGGATCCACAGAAAGATGAGAAAAGTAGGCAGGAGTACAAGGAGATGCGGCAGCAGGTAAAGAGGGATGTGGTAAAAGCCAAGGTAAAGGCAAATAAGGAGGTGTATGAGAGGTTGGACACTAAGAAAGGAGAAAAGGATTTGTACAGATTGTCCAGGCAGAGGAACCGAGCTGGGAAGGATGAGCTGCAAGTTAGAGCAATAAAGGGTGGAGATGGAAATGTTTTGACTAGTGAGGAGAGTGTGTTGAGAAGATGGAGGAAATATTTTGACCAGCTAATGAATAAGGAAAATGAGAAAGAGAGAGGGTTGGATGGTGTGGAGATGGTGAAGCAGGAAGTGGATAGGATTAGTAAGGAGGAAGTGAGAGCAGCGATTAAGAGGATGAAGAGTGGAAAGTCAGTTGGACCAAATGACATACCAGTAGAAGCATGGAGATGTTTAGAAGAGATGCAGTGGAGTTTTTAACAAGATTGTTTAACAAGATTCTGGAAGGTGAGAGGATGCCTGAGGAATGGAGAAGGAGTGTGCTGGTACCGATCTGTAAGCATAAGGGAGATGTGCAGACCTGCAGTAACTACAGGGGAATTAAGTTGATCAGTCACACCATGAAGTTTTGGGAAAGAGTAGTGGAAGCCAGGCTGAGAGAAGACGTGACCATCTGTGAGCATCAGTATGGTTTCATGCTGAGGAACAGTACCATGGATGCATACACTATAATATTTGTTGATGGAGAAGTATAGAGAAGGTCAGAAGGAGTTGCATTGTGTGTTTGTGCATTTAGAGAAAGCATACTACAGGGTGCAGAGAGAGGAGTTGTGGTATTGTATGAGGAAGTCAGGTGTGTCAGAGAAGTATGTGAGGGTGGTGCAGGACATGTATGAGAACAGTGTGACAGAAGTTAAGTGTGCAGTAGGAACAACAGACTGGTTCAAGGTGGAGGTTGGACTGCATCAAGGATCAGCTCTGAGCCCTTTCCTGTTTGCAGTGGTGATGGACAGGTTGATGGAAGAGGTCAGACAGGAGTCTCTGTGGACTATGATGTTTCCGGATGATATTGTGATTTGTGGTGAGAGTAGTGAGCAGGTGGAGAAGAGCCTGAAAAGGTGGAGGTACACACTGGAGAGAAGGGGAATGAAAGTCAGTAGGAGTAAGGAGTAAGAGTACATGTGTGTGAATGAGATGGAGGGCAGTGGAGGGGTGCGGTTGCAGGGAGAAGAGGTGGAGAAGGTGGAGGAGTTCAGGTATCTGGGGTCAACAGTGCAAAGTAATGGAGAGTGTGTTAGAGAAATGAAGAAAAGAGTGCAGGCAGGGTGGAGTGGGTGGAGAAGAGTGATAGCAGGAGTGATTTGTGATAGAAGAGTAATTGTGAGAGTGAAAGGAAAAGTTTATAGGACTGTGGTGAGACCTGAGATGTTGTATGGTTTAGAGACAGTGGCATTGAGTAAAAGACAGGAGGTAGAACTGGAGGTAGTGGAGCTTGTGAAGATTTGTGTGAGATTTCAGCTACAAGAGCATTAAAGTCAGATACTCGTGGAGGTGTATTGAGGAGGTTTAAAATTGTTGAGGTCAAAACTATGGCAGCGTTATAGCAGATCTTCCACTCCAACCAATCTATATCTCCATATCTTCAAAGAGTTGGGCATGTTCATGCTGGAACAGGTTTGAATGAAGGGAAAAGTTCATTCTAATGCATCCAATGATGTCCTATACAGTTGCGTGCCTCCGACTTTTTGTGGTAACAGTTTTGGGATGAGCCACATATGTCTGGAAAATGTAGGCTTTCTCATACTTTTGTCCATTTACTTAAATAATTACTACAAGTTATGGAAGAAGTCTCCAGTGTCAGTATAACAGTCGGTGCGTGATCTACGCCATTGGAAACATTGTTATTTACTTCCAGTGGTGAAAGATGGATAAAAAACACTTCACAAAATTAGTTTAATAGAAAAGTCATACACTTTAGGTCATCTCTGCTTTGCATCATACTTAGAAGTGGATGATACTTTCTTATTGCGTTTTTAACCTTGGATATTTTGCTATTGTATTAGCCATTTTATATAGAAATAGTGTTTCAGAGCTGAATGTGAGAGTACAAGGGCTAAGACATGTTATACATGATGCTAACTGGAGCCAATATGATTTGCATATTTGCTAGCACCTTTAGGTACTTAGTTTTATTGCAATAAAAAAACTGAACATCTCTTTGGCTGTTACACCGTACATCTGAATTTTCTGGTCATACGTGGCTCCTCCCAAAAACGTTACCACAAAGTCGGAGTCACACAATCATATAGGACGTCTTTGGATGCATTTGGAAGCAAGAGATTTTTCCTTCAATTGAACTAGAAAGATCTCTTGTTATAGAGCTCTGGCCTCAACCGTATTGAACACCTTTTGAAAGAATGTGAATGTACATCAGTACCTGACTTTACTAACACCCTTGTGTCTGAATGAATTTTACACAAATCTCCACAAGCACACTCCAAAATTGAATGTGGAACATCTTCTCAGAAGAGTGGAGCTCATTATAACAGCACATGGGGACTGATTCGAGAACAGGATGTTTAGAAAGCACATTTCGCCCATATTGTGTAAATGATTTAACTTGAGCTTAACTACTGTATATCGACTTTAGTGTAATGAAAGGCAGATTATTAACTAATAAGATGGTGGACTTTTAAACAGAAGGTTACAAGTCCACCAAGCTGCCACCAAGCTGCTGGGCCCTCGGGCAAGGCCCTTAACGCTCAATTGCTCAGCTGTATAACAGAGATAAATATTGCTCTGCATAAAGGTGTCCGGCAAATGCCATGAATGTAAATGCAAATTTAAAGATGTCTCTTGGTTAAAAAGAGAATAGAAGAAAGATAATTTGCTGTAATGTGTTCATCACAGACATCACACTCCAGGAAGGTGAGTTTACCCGGCGAGAAAAGTCCGTCTCCTTCTCCGTTCGTCCAGCCGACAATCTCCCTCATCTTCTTCAGTGTCAGTTGCTCCATCAACACAAACACAGGTGCAATCTCGTAGGTGAACCTGGAACAGCCATCAAAAAAACAGAGTGTGAATTAGGACTGAATAAAGCGAAGAAATTTGGATTGACAGGAGAAAAAATCAGTCTTGTCACACATCAGTGCATTTTTTTAAATGACTAATGCAAATCGACCGAGCTGCAGTGAAACCCTGCCTCCTCCTTATCCTCTCTCTTCCTCCTCCTCCTCCTCCTCCTCCTCCTCGCTCCTTTACAATAATTCTGCTTCATTTCCCTCAAAGAAAACGATGCACAGCCTATTCGAATGCATTTCCTCGACAAACCTAATAACAGACCCTCCAGAGATATCATCAATACCTGCTCTCGATTGTGTTTCAGCTAATTTCGGACCCCCATAAAGAGCTTGGCATAATGCGGAATCCCGTCGCAGATAAAATATTCAGCTGTGAATGCCTCTAATTAAACGAGGGCCACGATGGGCTCGATAAGTGCTCGTATTGCTCGTGGAGGGGAGGGGGGTTTTAATGAAGGGGTCTGACGTTGTGATGAGTATCTGTCAGTCTCAATGGACGAGTTCAGAGCGACAGGAAACAGGCAGGGCACGGCTGTTCTGCGGCGATAAGGGCTTCAATCCGTCTCATTCAAAGAGAGGAATGGCACATTTCTATGTCATTGAGAGAAAGAGAGAAAGAGATTAAAAAAGAGAGAGAGAAAGAGAGAGAGATGGTATGTTGCAAAGGAAAAAAGGACAAAAGAGGATGCCTGAGAGTGCGGTGCCCTCGGAACAGGTCTGAGATTAAAGAACATGCACATATGAAATGGTTGACATTCCCATGTAGCACATTAAATGTCTAGTTTTATATCTACTCAATGATCAGTAGTGTTTTTGTGGGAGTTGGGAAATGTTTTTCATGCCGGTTTTTTAAACCACATTGTGGATTTTTTGCTCATCAATGTTCCCTAAAAGTAGCATTTCTTATAGTCCAATTATATGTGAATATGATTTAAATAGTGCCCTTTGATGTCCTTTGATGTCCTTTAATATTGCTTTCTACACATGTAGTAATAGAAGGTGAAGCCTAAATTCAGCTTGTCCTTGTGTGTGAACTTTAAAAATAAGATCAGAGACACTTTTTCTAAGATTGAATCTCAAATCCCAAAGATTAATTTCAGATCGAATAAAATATTCATGACTTTCCAGATGTAATCAAACACTTCAAAAAAGGAAAAATCCTGATGCTAACAAAATTTTCGCAGTTTTCCAGCCATATGTGGTCCTTTTTTTTTTTTGCAAAGTTGGAGGCACACAATTGTATGTCTGTAGGTGTGGTTAAACTCCATGAAGATCACCTCCATGAAGATATGCTTTACATTGGTTGGAATAAAAGACCTGTACTAAAGCTCTGAGCTCATCTCTACTGTACACCTTATTTATCTAATTAAATAAATAGAATTATATTAGTTTTGTATTTATTTATTTTTGTTTGTTTTATCTATCTATCTATCTATCTATCTATCTATCTATCTATCTATCTATCTATCTATCTATTTATTTATTTATTTATTTAGATAATTAAGGTGTACAGTAGAGATGGGATTACTTGGATCCCACATACTTGGAAAGATTGTTTTAATATATGTTAATTAATATATAATTAAAGTCAATATGAACATTCATTTATATTTAAAAAATAAATGAATGTGTACTTTATATTTGGTATAAAATTATACTTAAAAAAAAATTATTATTAAATGTAATTTTTGAAGATTTAAAAAGTCAGATAAAATTGATGCATTTCTTTCAATACAGTACATGTAACAGTATTATTCAATGCACACTGCATAAAGACTATATCATCTTCCATAATGCTAAAAATATTTGTATATGTACAGTTGTTTTTACTATTATTAGCATTATTATCATTTATGTCATAATTATTACTTATTATTATTCATTATTTTTTGTGTACGTGCTTTTAATGTAATTATTTTTTTAATGGGTTTATAGATGTGTGTGTGTGTGTACATGTGTGCGTGTTAGCACGTGTGGGTGCATGTTTGTGTGTTTTGGGACATTAGCTGCCAGTCGATATGTGTCAGCTTTGATTATTTCTAATTAATCACAGTGAGCGATGACGATGACAGAACCCTCGCTTTCACCACATTCACATGCTGACAGAGCCTCGAGACAAAGGAACACCCTGCTTTCAGTACACAAAGCCTATATGTGTGTGTGTGTGTGTATGTGTGGGTGTGTGTGTGTGTGTGTGTTTGTGGAGGGGGAAAAGCTTAAAAAACGAATGACTGAGGTAGTAAATGATGCTTAAACACTGCAGCAAAGAATCAGACAGAATGGGGTCGAATATATGTAGCATCATTCCAAAAGATCTAGTTCCGCCCAGTGGGGTGCAACATCCCCGGAGCAAAACCACACACACACACACACACACACACACACACACACACACACACAATATGCGTGCCATTTTTCTCATTTTACAGTCCATCAGTGTAATTTTCATAGCAATACAAATTATATTTTAATATTCTAAAAGGCCCAATTTCTCTGCGCTTTTTATTTATTTATTTATTTCAATGCGAATCGACACAAACAATCCTACACACTCGGCGCTCTGAATTTCCTTTCCATGCTCAGGGATTCTCAGAATGAAAAAATAAAAGGGTGTGCAGGTTGCATTGGAAATAAGCGATAGATAAAACAGGATGTTGCCAATATCATCTTTCATGTTCTAATAAATACAGTTTCAAATGACCTGGAAATCGACTCTTTCGATTTAATATTTGAGATGGGCATTTTGACGCAAATGGCCATAACATTACAAAGAGAGAGAGAAAGAGAAAGAGAGAGAGAGAGAAAGAGAAAGAGAGAGAGAGAGAGTTTAGAGTTTAGTTTATTTCTTATTCCTACCATTTCTACCATTTAGCTATTAGATTTGTGACGTGATGCTGATCGGAAACTCAAAAGCTCTGAAGAGAATGAGCATGATGTTTATTCACCTGCCACTGACTTAACACTGCCACATTAATATTAGTGACTATATTTGATTAATATGGAATTCAAATATAAAGCAATTAGTCTGACTTTTCCAGCCATGTGTGGTTCATCCCTCAAACTTCCCTTAAACCACATTGAATGCGCACAATTGCACAATTGTCTTTGGATTATTTAAACTAGGAGACCCAAACCTGTTCCAGCATGACAATGCCCCTGTGCACAAAGCAAACTCAATGAAGATTTGCTTAACATGGGTTGGAGTGGAAGATCTCCTGCTATAGTGCTCTGACCTCAACCCTACTTAATACAGTTGAGATGAATTTTCCATGCTGACGGCACCCCAGGCTTCTACATCAATACCTGACTTGACACCCTTATGGCTGAATCTAACACAAATCTCCAAAATCTGGTGGACCATCTTCCCAGAAGAGTAGAATGCGATGTTCAAAAAAGCACATACCAATCTTATGCTCAGGTGTCCAAAAACTTTACCTAGAATCATGTTTCACAGTCTTTACACATATTAGCTGATGTGGTTTAGGATGCTTCTAGACTTTCTGTGACTATTAAGCCACATATCGACAAAAACTTAATATAGAATATAGAGCAGAAAGATGAGTTGGTTGGAATGTTCCATTTTTAAAATATAAAATATGTACCTGTGGATTGTTCCAACCAGCTTTTCTAAATCTATAGTGTGCAAACAGTCAGTTGGTGGACTGAAAATAATCTATAATATGATGTTCCTGAGCAGTTGTGAGTCTCCCTGAAAGTCAATGTGTGTGAGGGGGAATTTGTACCCACACGTCATACTCTGGCTAAAATACGTCAAACGGAATTAGCTTTTTTCAGATTTAAGCATGAAAGAAGTCTGATTGCATGTTGACCAGCCGGAGTTAAATGTGTGAGAGTGAAAAACAAAGCAAACAGAAGTGAAAGATGGAAAGAAGTTGATATTTGTCTGTAATATGAAAAACAAAAGAAATCACATTGGCTAAACGATCATTTATTTGCTTACAATTGATTTGTAATGTGGATTTTGTGTAGCTGTGAGGTTGTTAAACTATTGATACTTCTTAACCTAAGTAGTCCAGATGTTTGTATCCTGTTATATTGGGTGAAACTGAGTCATCTGTAACATCAGCATGGATTGCATGCTAACGCTATCAGATGTGTGCGCTTGATGCTTTGGGAAAGACTTCACAACAAAATACACAGAGCAGGAAATAAAAATACGCACATCACACGCAATTAGAAATGATGGATTTGATTTCTATGCTGTATTTCAGACTATATGGAGAAAGGTATTTTTTCCAGCCATATGTGGTTCTTCTCCAAACTCTTACCACACACTTGGAAGCACACAATTGCACAGGACATCTTGGGATGCATTTGTTAGCATGAGATTTTCCCTTTATTTTAACTAGGAGACCCCCAACCTGTTCCAGCATGACAATGCCCCTGTGCACAAAGCCAGTTTCATGAAAATATGCTTTATATGGTTTCGAGTGGAAGATCTCTATAGAAGGAGAGAGGCCGTAGACGTTCAGTAATGCGCTGGGTGGCTTGGAACCTATCTCCTGTGGATATGGGGGTCTTCCTGTAATGATCTCACTAATCACAAAAACACTTTAATAAATACAGCTAAAATGACTGTATAATAACTGGTTGAATATAACAGAAGTGACCTTCACAGCCATCGCATTTATTAAGTATCCAGTACTTACATACCTGTAACCCAAAACCATGACAACTCTGAACACCACCCACATTAGAAGGTTCTCTAATCTTCTAGCAGAAAAGATTAAACTCTATGCAAACAAACATTTGTGGACACCTGACAAGATTGGTATGTGCTTTTGAAAAATCCCATTCCACATTTACTCCCCATTTGCTGTTCCAATAACCTCCACTCTTCTGGGAAGATGTTCCACTATATATATGAAGTGTGTTCATAAAGATTAGTGAGATTTCATTCAGCTACAAGGCTGTTAGTAAAGTCGGGTACTGTTGTAAGTGAGGTGAGGAAGCCTGGGGTGCAGTCAACGATCCAATTCATCCCAAATGTGTTTAATAGCACTGAGGTCAGAAGGAGATCTAGCAACTCATGTAAATGCATATTTTCATGGAGCTGGTTTTATGCGTTGTCATGCTGGAACTGGTTTGGGTTATCTAGTTTTGGGGAAAATTCCATGCTACCAAATGCATTCAAAGACCTCTTATACAATTGTGTGTCTTCCATCTTTGTGCTAACAGTGAGGGAAAGAACCACATATGGCTGGAAAAATCAAGTGTCCCAGTACATGTGTACCAAAATCATATGCTATATCCTACAGCATTACAAAGACATTCAATATTTTAAAATGTGTATGTGATGATGTTGGCTAACTGACGAATAGCTTTGCATGGATTAGCATAATAATATGAGACCTACAGAAGAAAACTTCAGGTTATCGTCAGGTTAAATTGAATACACAATAATTCTTATTTGTATAGACTTCACTGAGTTTGCATATGAACTGCAGTGAATATGTGTTTGTCTTGGCCTCATAAGAATAAGAGTGTATTAGGTAAAATAATTCCCCTGTGCCACCAGCCATTGTTCGTGTAATGGCGGTTTAACAAGCCCTTCCTCATCGTAAGTGACTCCGATAATGGAGCCATGCGTTTATATAAAGAAGGACAGCACTAATGAAGCGGCTCACATCTATGTGAGTGAAGAGCCACTCGGAGGGACACACTGTGAGTTTCCACGTCCCGGAGGGGCGGCGGATATGGGGCGGTAAGGAGCACACACACACCCACACACCCACACACACACACACACACACACACACACACACACACACACACACACACACACACACACACACACTCACACTCACACAATGACTGGCTGGCCTCAGCTGGAATTTGACTCCTACCAGTTATCAGTCATGCTCAGTCAATGAGCCGTTAACTAGATTCGGGATGAGTCTATTCTAAGCTACAGTAGCTCCATTACTGAAAAAAAGAAAATTCACAAAGGACACAAAGGAAAATTCACAATACCAGGTCCAAATCAGACGGCCAAGTGCATCTGAGCCTTAGGTTTTAACATCCGAGTGTGAAAAAAAGTGATGCAAAAATGCTCGCAACCTTATGAAACCATTCAGAACATGCCATAAATACTCATGATTGCTAGTTTAAATAAAGCAACATTTAGACAAAGATTCTTCTTCTTCTTCTTCTTCTTCTTCTTCTTCTTATTATTATTATTATAATTTTGTTACAGTGCTCTTATGAAATGTCCTGATCAATATGTAATCTAACGTGCCTTCCGGGTGCCTTCGCCATCAGATCATCACTCGATAAAGCATGAATAAAACTAGCACCTCTGGCCACAGAGCAAAAAAACAATCACTTTACATAACCTCTTGACATCAGATGCAGTGTGTGTGAGATTACACAGAGAAACACAGACACCTGGAATAACCATAAACAGACCGGGGAAGGGGAACAGGAAATTTGAGAGTAGGATAGGAAGGAAAAGGGAAAGGGAAAGGAAACAAAAATAGAAAGAAAACAGGAGTGAATAAAAGAACAGGACAGGACAGGAATAAAAGAAAGAAAGAAAGAAAGAAAGAAAGAAAGAAAGAAAGAAAAAGAAAGAAAGAAAGAAAGAAAGAAAGAAAGAAAGAAAGAAAGAAAGAAAAGAAAGAAAGAAAGAAAGAAAGAAAAGAAAGAAAGAAAGAAAGAAAGAAAGAAAGAAAGAAAGAAAGAAAAGAAACATGGGAACATAAAATAAAGGAAAGAAAAGGAATGAGAGGAAACAAAAAGAATGGTTAAGATGCTGGGTTACTGATCGGAAAGTCTGGGGTTTAAGCCCCGGTATCGCCAAGCTGCCACTCTCGCCCTTGAGTAAGTCGTATCATGGCCGAACCTGCGCTCTGACCCTCAGCTTCAGAGCAAGATGGGATATGCGAAGAAAATAATTTCACTGTGCTGTAATGTATATGTGACAAATAAAGGCTATTCTATTATTTTAAATGCAAGGAAAGGAAAGGAAATCAAAGGGAAAATAAATTAAAGAAAAATAATAAAAAAGAAACAGGGGAGAGATGAAAGGAAAGGAAAGGAACTGAAAGGAAAGGAAAGGAAACGAAAGGAAACGAAAGGAGAATAAGGAAAATGAAATGGGGTACAGGAAAGGAAATGAAAATGAATGAAAGAAAAAAAAACACAGGGGACATAAAAGGAAAGGAAAACAAATAGAAGAAAGAAAAACGAAAGAAAAAACAGCAGGACAAACAATATTAGGAAAAAAAAACCAAAGCAAGATGACATTTAAGAAAAGGAAAAGGAAAGTCACTCACATGTTGGTGTTAGCAGTAGAGGTTAACCATTCTCCAGCCAGGCCGATGATGTCCAGCCCTGTGGAGAGCTGATTGAAAAATCTTGGGTGACCTGAAAAGAACAGAGGAGACAGAGGAAAAAAACCTGAAAATAAAACGTGAATTAAACTAAAACTGAAGTGGAATGCTCAGTGCTTGGAATAGTGAGACGAGCGCAGAGCTGATTAAGCTCAGCTAATGTTCTGTAATGTCAATGCAAGTCCAAGTCACATACATTCCAGCAAATTCACATTATCCCTGTTAACTCAGAGAGATTTGAACATCTCGACAGTGATCTTAATGGACCAGGTTCATCACCACAGCTCTATTAAAGGTAGAGATTTTAATCGACCTATTATTTAACACCAAAACACTGAACAAAAACAGGAGATAAGGAAAAGAAGAGAAAACAGAGAAACAGGGACAGAGAGGAAGAAAGGACTGGACAGAAAGCAGAATACAGAACAGGACAAGAAAAGATTGTCAGTGTTTCAAGGTTAAATGTAAATATCATATTATATGTAAAAAAAAAAAAAAAAAAAAAGATGAGCTTTATTTTTCACACTAGGCTGCAGGTTTTCAGTTTTAGAACCATGGACAGCTCCAGAAGGAACTATTTCAATATTATTGCCATTTAAATTTGTGTCTACTGTATTTCTCGATTTTTATAATCTTCTTAACTTTAGAAAAAAAAATCATAGTTACAACACTGGGAAATGTGGAAGCTCCTGAGAGTTTACATATAACATATAATATTTTGCCTGATATGCATTTTTTCGTTGATTCAATTTGTTTTTATTGTTTGATAGTATTTTAGCTTAAATGAAGTATGTTAAGGTAATTGCATTTATTTCAACATTTTACATGATTTTTGATTACTTCTAAAATGTTTTATTTTGCTTCTTTTGTAAAGAATTTTCAGCTAGATTCAAATATTTATTTATTTATTTATTTATTTATTTATTTATTTATTTGTTTGTTTGTTTGTTTGTTTTTGTTTGTTATTTATTTATACAGACTCAATCAAAATCTAATTTTGTGATGTTTCAATACTTAAACACACACACACACACACACACACACACACACACACACACACACACACACACACACACACACACACACACACACACACACACACACACAAAATGAATGTAACAGCCTCTTAGGAATATGTAGACCTTAACTGCCTCCTTTTATTTGAAACACTTCTTAATGACATTCTTTCTCTCTTTTCATTACAGTCTCATTCAGACCCGCTTTAAAGCGATGTAATATTGCTAACAGGGTTTATTTTTCCCTCTTGGGACTGTTCTTGTTGTTCGATTACAGGAAAAAAGGAGCAAAATAAACTGATAATTAAAAATCTTAATCTCTGTCGTGTTGGTAAACAATGAATTGGACAGAACAGGAGAAAGACTCCTGAGCTTGTGATATTTTCTACACCACCCCTAAGGGTGTGTTTAATTACTGCAGCTTTATCATTCAATATTTTTCCATATTTGCTTAAGTTACATTTCAATAACAGCCTGGTTTTACTTGTTATTATTCTGATTCTCTATATTGAATTGCAAGCACATTTAAATGGGTTGCATTGGTCAAACACTCATGATCAGTACTTTTACTGTGCTCATAAACAAAATTTGACAATTATACGGTTCAGGTTGCTATTGAACATATACACGATTAGATCATTCAAGTTGTCCTTGATATTTACTTCACTCTTTCTAGCAGTGAAATGCATTCCATTTCACCAGAGGAATAAACATAATGAAAATGGGAACCTCTTGCTGGGCAAACAATAAAAAAAACAATTCTTTTAAGAATAATATTGGTACTGACAGCATTAAGATTTTTAATGAACTGCTGCAATAACATTATAACATTAAAACCAAGAAGGCGAGGTTCAATAAAAGCACAGACATCAGGACATTTTTCAAGACAGGAATGACCAAAACACATGGAAATTCCACTGTTTGGCCTCTAGGGTTTAACTATATGACTATCTAAAACAATACATAAGTGCTAAGACTAACACAATTGGAAGCTCAGTTGCTCTGGATTACTGATCAGAAGGTCAAAGGTTTAGGCCCTAGTATCTTCACACTACCACTCTTGGCGCGTTCAGCAAGGTCCTAACCCTACATGTTCCAAGGGCACTGTATCAACTCTTAACCCATGTTCCAAATATATCTAGAATATGCTAAGAAAAAATGTCATCGTGCTGTAAGGTACATGTGACAGGTAAAAAGCATCTTTACCTTTACAACAGTGACCCACTCTGAAGAAAGTATTATCTACCCTCTTCTACATACAACAGCTCATGATCGAATCGGTGTGGATGGGGATTCAAACTTGTCATCTTCACATTGCAATCTTTGTCAAACAGTAACCTGGACATGAGGTAGTAGCTCAGTGCTTATGGCATTGGATTCTGGAGGTCACAAATTTAAATCCCAGCACCACCCAGCTGCCACTGCTGGGCTCTTGAGCAAGGCCCTTAAACCTCAACTGCTCAGTTGTAGGTCGCTCTTTCTATTGATTTGTTTGCTGGCTTGTTTGTGTATTTATACTATTTCCTTTTTCATTCCTTTATTAATGATTTAGAAAAAACTCATTCACTCTTTTATTGATGAGTTTTCTGGGATTTATTGACAGTATGTCATGAAACATGCATCCAGCAGCTTTAGTCTGATTCTACTAAGTATCCTGATTCTATCCAAGGAATATTTTAGGGTTAAGAAACTGAACAATCTGCAGGAAACCCATGTGGACATGGGAAGAATTGTTCAGGTGGCTGTGAGGACAAATCCCAGCGCTTCCATGCTGCTATTATTGGGATTTTAGGCACAAAATATGATTTAAACTGTTTCCTAGAACCTGATCTCTAAGGAATCAGAGCATCAGCCAGTCATACTTGTGGATGGTAGTGATTTATTATTGGTTTGAAACTGGTTAAAACTGTTTAAAAATTATACTTTTCATATTTATTGTATCATACATATCTAAATATCTAAAACCTCTAAACTTCATTTGCCCATAATCCATCATCCAGCTTTACTTTATTTATTCTCAATATAGTAGACTCACACAAACACCCAGAACAGAATGCTGGAATGGGATTGTACCTGTGCGGACTCCGTACTTGAGCGTGTCCCTGCAGTCCACGAGGATCTGCTCGAGCGACTCGGGCTGGTCGCAGAGCTCCAGGTTGAAGCCCTCAATGCCCTCCAGCAGCTGATGTGGATGGTGGAAGTCCAGGACTTTAGTGGATCTGTCAAACGTCTTGCGAACGTAATTGGTTAGAATCTCCATGACCTCGAGGAGAAACTGCATAGTTGGTTCTTCTCCATTTTTAGCAGGAAGTAAATCTGCAGTGGGAGGGAGATCATGTTCAGAAATCTATCTATCTATCTAATAATTTGTTTGCTTGCCTGCCTGCGTGTCGATTTATAATAGTTTCTTTTTTCATTCCCTTATTAATGAATCTATCATTTTTTTTATTTCTTATTTAATTTAATATCTTATAAATAAATACATTTATTTATTTATTTATTTATTTATTTATTTATTATTAATCTAATTTTCTTTTTTTTTATTAGCCTTGTTTTTGTTTATACATTGGTGTGGTTGGGTTTTTTTGTACAATATTTTACATTTTCATGTCTATTTCTTTCTTTCTTTCTTTCTTTCTTTCTTTCTTTCTTTCTTTCTCTCTTTCTTTCTTTCTTTCTTTCTTTCTTTCTTTCTTTCTTTCTTTCTTTCTTTCACTTTTCATCTTCTGTGTCTCCTTTTCAAACTCTTCATCCTTTTTACTCCTCTCTCTTTCCCTCTCTCCTTCACACACACACACACTTCTTTTTTTTTAATTTACATTTATTTACCTTTATTTGTTTTGTTTTTGTGGTATATGTTACATACATTCGTTTTGGCATTTTAATTTTAATTAAAAAATTTTTTTTACAATGTGTCTACTTGAACCTTTTTTTTTTTTTTTCCTTCCTGTCTAATGCTGACCAACTAAATGATACTGTATATCAAATAAATGAATTAGCTAATCGGACTGATCTACACCAGATATATTCCTGCTGTAACCTGCCTACCTAATGCACTTATATCTAAACAAGCAAAACTGTGTAAAGAAGTGATGGAGATCTTTTACCTCGAGCGAACAGGTTGGAGAAGTCAGTCTCGGTGCGGCTGAAGCGTGTTTCCTTCTCTCGGTTCTCCCTGTTATGACTTTGCTCTTTCTCTCTGAAGGATTCCATCATCCTTCCTTTCTCCTCCAAGCTGTTGTTCTTCTGAAGAAACCCTGCATCATTGCAAGACGATGAGGAACAGAAGCTGTTCAGAAACATCTCTAGATCCTTGTTCCAACCTACTTAGTGAACTAATTCTCCTGATACATGGCTTTGCATCTGAGTGACTAACAGACTGTATTTATATGTATCCATACTTTAGAGCTGATTTCCACCCCCAACACATTTCCGCCCGAGTGCTCAAGCCGCCTGACCCGAACAAAAAACGTGTCATTTAACCGCAGGCACTCAGATCTGATAGGGCTATAGATCTGATACACACTGCTCCCCAGGACACCGATCTATCACTGGGCCTTATTGCAGTAACTGGTGTGACGAAGAGACAAAAGAGCAACTGAGTCTGAATTGTGTCTAAAGTGAGACAGAAAGCATTGCTCACAATGCCGTTCCATATAACAAGCTCATAAAGCATTACAGAACAAATAAACATTTAATTTCATAAAGTTGCCACGAATTAATGGCACTATAATGTTTGATTTCCCCACGTGCGCTGATTGATTAGATCACTGGGACGGAGAAGCCGGTTCTTTTTTTTATTACTTTTATTTGTTCATTTATTGATTTATGTTTTAATCTCTCATGAAAAATTAAAAAGCTGTTTTTAATACCAAAATAACTTGTTTAATTGTATCATAAACATTTTTTATATGAAAGGAAGCATCACAAATCATCACAAAGTAAAATATAGAAAGCTAAAACTGATCAAATCATGGGATTATACAGGAGATGAACAGATTCTACTCTTTTCATTTAGTAATTTAAAAACATCACTGTATAAATTATTCATACATTTAAATAACTCATCTAAATCTATTTAAAAATCATTTACATCCATCAGCAACCATCAACACGATACACACCTGCAGCACAAGTCCCACTCCAGCTGTCAGATTTATACAGTAATCAAATACAAGAATTGGCAGAATGTATTATTATGATTGTTATTACTATTATTATTATTATTATTATTATTGTTGATGATGATGATGATGATAATGATTAATGCATAATAAATCAATAATAAATAAAATGTAATGTAAATTGATGTGTAAATATTATTATTGATATTCATTTTCAACAATAGCAACAGCAACAACAATAATAAAAACAGAATTGCATTATCATAACTTATTATTATGATGATGTTGATTATTATTGTGACACATTGTTTGTGTGTTTGTTGATTATTAATGCATAATAATAATAATAATAATAATAATAATAATAATAATAATAATAACAACAACAAAAAATATTAAAGCAATGTAATGCAAATGAATGTGTAAAAACAAAGTCAACAAGGACATAATAGTAACAATAACATATATTTGTTATTTTTATTATTACTGTTTTTTTATCTATCTATCTATCTATCTATCTATCTATCTATCTATCTATCTATCTATCTATCTATCTATCTGTCTGTCTGTCTGTCTGTCTGTCTGTCTGTCTGTCTGTCTGTCTGTCTGTTTGTTTGTTTGTTTGTTTGCTTCTTTAAATCAATGGAGAGTTAAGTATAAATTATGGCTCATCCAATACACCGTTATTGACCACCACATAGGCTGTGCATTTGCTTTATATTAAAATTCTTCTTCTTCTTCTTCTTCTTCTTCTTCTTCTTCTTTTGGCTGCTTCCGTTAGGGGTCACCACAGCGGATCATCCGTCTCCACACCCCCCTGTCCTCTACATCTGCTTCTTTCACACCAACTACCTGCATGTCTTCCCTCACCACATCCATAAACCTCCTCTTTGGTCTTCCTCTTTTCCTCCTTCCTGGTGGCTCCATCCTCAGCATTCTTCTACCGATATGTCCCTCATCTGCACATGTCCAAACCATCTCAATCACACCTCCCTCATCTTGTCTTCAAAACGTCCTACATACGCTGTCCCTCTAATAAACTCAATTCTAATCCTGTCCATCGTCGTCACTCCCAATGAACATCTCAGCATCTTCAGCTCTGCTACCTCCAGTTCCACCTCCTGTCTTTTACTCAATGCCACTGTCTCTAATCCATACAACATCTCAGGTCTCACCACAGTCCTATAAACTTTCCCTTTCACTCTCACAGATACTCTTCTATCACAAATCACTCCTGCTATCACTCTTCTCCACCCACTCCACCATGCCTGCACTCTTTTCTTCACTTCTCTAACACACTCTCCATTACTTTACACTGTTGACCCCAGGTACCTGAACTCCTCCACCTTCTCCACCTCTTCTCCCTGCAACCGCACAACTCCACTGCCCTTCCTCTAATCCTCACACATGTACTCTGTCTTCCTCACAATATCATTTGCTTTATTTTAAAACTAATTTAGATTTATTATTTACATTTCATGTTAAATTGCTAAATAATACAAATGCAGGTTTTTCTAAATGCAGTAATTAAAATTACTAAAATTTTTCATGTGACATCTTTATTTATTTATATATTTTTCTCTAACAGTATTTTACAAAATAGAAGTATATTTTTTATATTTTAATCAGCAGCACTGGCCCGGTTACATAATCAGGAAGATCTGATGATTAAATGTCGACACTGTTACAGGGTATCACCACGGAACAGATGAGGAGCTTCATTGTGACGAATGTCTGAACGAGACCATAAAAAAGACAGAGTTTTCCCAAATGCATTGTTGCAGTTCAAATCCCTCGTAGCAAAAAAAACAACCTGGGAATGATTTGGTCATCTGATTCCCAGTGGACTATGATTATCTCTGTGCAGTGTGTTGAGTGTGTGGGTGTGTGTTATCACACAAAAACAGACAGAAACACTGCAGTGGTGCTCATATTCAGCTTCAGATAAGAGCTAAAGACTGGTCAGATTTATGCAAATTATTCGTTGCTGCTGATTTTCTCTGGTTTTCGCAACAACACAGGTTCAACAACAACACAGTTTCTTCTGACTCCTTTATTTTAACACGATAATCACCCCTTTACCAAATGGTGCTTATATTCATACGGTCAAGATTCTGTTTGTTAAATACGACATAGCAAATTAGACGTCAAATACATGTCTCTGAAACCTGCAATTTACTTTCTTAACAAGTATTTCTATTTCAAATTCATTTAATTTTTTTTTCTTTTTTTTTTTTTCTTTTACAGAATTATCACTCTTTGATATACGGGGGCAGTTAGGGGCTGATAAAGAGGCTCTTAGGAGGCTGTTTGGGGCTGTCTGGTCTGATAGGTGGCTTTACAGGAGCTGTGATGGGGCTGTAAGGAGGCTGATAGGGTGTTGTACGGATGCTTTCTGTAGGCTGTGTGGGTGGTGTTAGGAGACCGTGAGGGGGCTGTGAGTTTAGTGGTGTGAGGAGGTTTTTAGGAGGCTATTAGGAAACTAATATTGGATGTAAGTGGACTATTTTGGGCTGTGGTGGGCTTTAAACTGATGCGAAGAGGCTGTTTGGGTGTTGTTTGGGTGCAGCTAGGAGACTGTTAGGGTGTTGTCAAGGGATGCTAGGAGGGGGGCTGTGAGGGGGTTGTTAGCAGTCTGGTAGGGAGCTAAGATTGGACGTAAGTTTGGGTTTTTAAATGATGTGAGGGGGCTGTATGGGCTGTTTGAGTTGCTGTTTTTGATGATGTGTGGGGTCTGTGAGGGTGTTGTCAAGGCATGTTAGGGGTGTGAGGGTGCTGTTGGGAAGCTGTGAGGGAGTTAATATTGAATGTGAATGGGCCAATTGGGGCTGTGAGGGGCTGTTAAGTGGCATGAGGGGCTGTATGGGCTGTTTGGGGCTGTGAGTAGGACTGTTAGGGGGCTGTGAAAGTGTTAATGGGGTGAACGTAGGGGGTTGTGAGTGGGCTGTTTATGGCTGTGAGGAGGACTGCTAGGGGGCTGTGAGGGGGCTGTTTAGGGTTGGGAGGGGGCTGTTTAGGGCTGGGAGGAGGACTGTTGGGGGGCTGTAAGGGGGCTGTTTAGGGCTGTGAGGGGGCTGTTTAGGGCTGGGAGGAGGACTGTTGGGGGGCTGTAAGGGGGCTGTTTAGGGCTGTGAGGGGGCTGTTTAGGGCTGGGAGGAGGACTGTTGAGGGCTGTTAGTGAGCTGTTTAGGGCTGTGAGGGGGACTGTTAGAGGGCAGTGAGGAGGACTGTTAGGGGCTGTTATTGAGCTGTTTAGGGCTGTAAGGGGGACTTTAAGAGGGCAGTGAGGAGGACTGTTTATAGCTGTAAGGAGGACTGTTAGAGGGCTATGAGGGTGCTGTTTAGGGCTGTGAGGAGGACCGTTAGGGGGTGTGAGGGGGCTGTTTTGAGCTGTAAGGAGGACTGTTATGGGGCTGTTTAGAGCTGTCAGGGGACTGTTTATGGTTGTAAGGAGGACTGTTAGAGGGATGTGAGGGGGCTGTTTAGGGCTGTAAGGAGGACTGTTAGGGGGCTTTGTAGGGGTTGTATAGGGCTGTGAGGAGCACTGTTAGGGGGCTGTGAGGAGGACTGTTAGGGGGCAGTGAGGGGGCTGCTTAGGGCTGTGAGGAGGACTGTTAGGGGGCTTTTTAGGGGCTGTATATGGCTGTGAGGAGCACTGTTAGGGGGCTGTGAGGAGGACTGTTAGGGGCAGTGAGGGGGCTGCTTAGGGCTGTGAGGAGCACTGTTAGGGGGCTGTGAGGGGGCTGCTTAGGGCTGTAAATAGGACTGTTAGGGGGCTGTGAGGAGGACTGTTAGGGGGCTGTGAGGAGAACTGTTAGGGGGCAGTGAGGGGGTTGCTTAGGGCTGTGAGGAGCACTTTTAGAGGGCTGTGAGGGGCAGTTTAGGGCTGTAAATAGGACTGTTAGGGGGCTTTGTATGGGCTGTTTAGGGCTGTGAGGAGGACTGTTAGGGGGCTTTGAATAGGCTGTTAAGGGCTGTGAGGAGGACTGTTAGGGGGCTGTAAGGAGGACTGTTAGGGGGCTGTAAGGAGGACTGTTAGGGGGCAGTGAGGGGGCTGCTTAGAGCTGTGAGGAGCACTGTTAGAGGGCTGTGAGGGGCAGTTTAGGGCTGTAAATAGGACTGTTAGGGGGCTTTGTATGGGCTGTTTAGGGCTGTGAGGAGGACTGTTAGGGGGCTTTGAATAGGCTGTTAAGGGCTGTGAGGAGGACTGTTATGGGGCTGTGAGGGAGCAGTGAGAAGGACTGTTAGGGGGCTGTGAGGGGGCTGTTTAGGGCTGTGATGAAGACTTTTAGGAGGCTGTGAGAGGGATTTAAGGAGCACTGTTAGGGGGCTGTTTAGTGCTGTGAGGAGGACTTTTAGAGGGCTGTAAGGGGGCTGTGAGGAGCACTGTTAGGGGGCTGTTTAGGGCTGTGAGCAGGACTTTTAGGGGGCTGTGAGGAGCACTGTTAGGGGGCTGTTTAGGGCTATGAGCAGGACTTTTAGGGGGCTGCGAGGAGGCTGTTTAGGGCTGTAAGGAAGATTTTTAGGGGGCTGTTCAGGGCTGTAAGGAGCACTGTTAGGGGGCTGTGAGGTGGCTGTTTAGGGCTGCGAGGAGAACTCTTAGGAGGCTGTGAGAGTGGAAGCTCATTACACTGCACTAACAGGTAATAAAAAACTTGAATAAATCATCATCGCATCATTTAACAACAAAACTGTCCTGGCATTGATATAACATTGATATTGACCTTTTTGGTTATGGTGTGTTGTTTTGGTGGTAATTTTCAATGCTGCATAAATGTTTGAGTCAATACAGTTTTAAAAATGTAAAATTTAATCTTAAATTTAGAACAAAATTAATCGAATCAAACATCTCTCTATCTCTCGCTCTCTCTCTCTTCTCTCTCTCTCTCTCACTAAATATATATATATATGCTTTTTCCAAGCATTTTTTATCGGTTATGTTATGTTTTTATGTCGCCGAACCCTAATATCTCGAGCACAAGGGGGGAAAAATTTGCCATTTAACGTTGGTTATCTTGGTGCAGCCGCAGAAGAACTCGCGGAAGTGGCGGAAAAATCAAGTCTTACAGCTGCTACAGGTGTTGTATTGTATACTGGAGAATCTCTGCTGTTAGTTAGTGCACATATGCCCTTTGTTGTTAAATGTTATGCGATGAACGGGAGGCGAAAGTAGAAGCGCGGCGCTGGGGGGGGGGGGGGGGGGGGGTGTCGCTCTGGGGGGACGACAGTGAGAGTGTGGAAGTTTAAATAGGAGCTGGTGATGATGATAAACGAGCACCACATGTGCGCGATTGAAGCCGAGAGCTTCAGAGAAAGCGGCCGAGAAAGGGGGCGTTGCAGGTGGATTCCTGACAGATAAACATGTACTGTATGTATTTTATAGCATGCCTTCCTCAAACAAATTGCGGCAACGCTGTTGTGTAAAAAACCCTTCAAAAACATGTGCATGCACATTCTCATTTATTAACGCACATCATGTACATAAAGAAATTTCAAGCACGTTAATATACTGCCGCCATTTTGATTTTCGTTTATCTCGATCATCGGTTACCTCGATGCTTTTTGGCGACCCCCTAGGACATCGACATAACCGGGTTCCACTGTATATATATATATATATCCCTCTGCTCTATTTGTCCTATATGCTTAATATAGTTGAATGAATTTTCTCATGTGGATTCTGGTGGGCTTTATAAAGAAAGTGTGCTCAGACAGACTCCAGAGACTGCTCTATATCTCAGCTCTAAACTAGGCTGTAAGAAAGAAGAGAGAGTTCGGGTCTTTCACCTTCCACTATTTGTCTATTGGCTTTGGTTCTGTAAATAATCACTGTTTCTCCCAGGAGGACACGGAGCACTGAGCGTTCCAGAAGAACGACACTGAGCTCACTCCAGCCTTGAGGCTTTCATCACTGCTCACTGACCTTTCAGCTCCAGCCCCCTGATACACAGTTCTTTATGGTGGAAAAGTGTTATTTCTGCTGGGTGAAGTGTACACAATATTTTACACCAATCTTATTAAACACACTCTACTCATACTCCACTGACTTTACAGATACAGTTGTGTTCAAAATTATTCAACCCCCAATGCTGTAAATGGTTTTAGGGAATTTAGTGTACATTTGTAATTGTATTCAGAATGAAATCCTACAAGGACTTCTTAAAGAACCATATGCAACTAAAATGACATCAATTAGTTTTGTAATACAGTAGTAAATGTTTCTTTTGTGAATTCTTCATTGACATAATTATTCAACCCCTTAAAGACTACCACTCTGAAGAACAGAGGTTCAATGAAGTGTTTTCAATCAGGTATTGAAAACACCTGTGGATATCAGGGAGCAGCAATAAAGCCTAATAAGCACCAATTAGGCAGCTTTAAAATGACTGTGATACTCAGCTCCTTCTAGACATTTACTGGTGTGGTTACAAACATGGTGAGGTCAAGAGAATGGTCCAGGAAGACAAGAGAACAGTTGATTACTCTTCACAGGAAGGGCAATGGCTATAAGAAGATTGCAAAGATGTTAAACTTACCAAGAGACACCATAGGAAGCATCATTCGCAAATTCAAGGCAAAGGGCACTGTTGAAACGCTACCTGGTCGTGGCAGAAAGAAGATGCTGACTTCGACTGCTGTGCGCTACCTGAAGCGTAGAATGGAGAAAAGTCCCCGTGTGACTGCTGAGGAACTGAGAAAAGATTTGTCAGATGTGGGTACTGAAGTTTCTGCTCAGACAATACAGCGCACCTTGCGTAATGAAGGCCTCCATGCCAGAACTCCCAGGCGCACCCCCTTGCTGTCCCCAAAGAATAAGAAGAGTCGACTGCAGTATGCCAAAAGTCATGTGGACAAACCACAGAAGTTTTGGGATAGTGTTCTGTGGACTGATGAAACAAAATTAGAACTGTTTGGGCCCATGGATCAACGCTATGTTTGGAGGAGGAAGAACAAGGCCTATGAAGAAAAGGAACACCTTGCCTACTGTGAAGCATGGCGGGGGGTCAATCATGCTTTGGGGCTGTTTTGCTTCTGCAGGTACTGGGAAGCTTCAGCGTGTGCAAGGTACCATGAATTCTCTTCAGTACCAGGAGATATTGGATGACAATGTGATGCAGTCCGTCACAAACCTGAGGCTTGGAAGACGTTGGACCTTTTAACAGGACAATGATCCCAAGCATACCTCCAAGTCCACTAGAGCATGGTTGCAGATTAAAGGCTGGAACATTTTGAAGTGGCCATCGCAGTCACCAGACTTAAATCCGATTGAGAACCTCTGGTGGGACTTAAAGAAAGCAGTTGCAGTGCGCAAGCCTAAGAATGTGACTGAACTGGAGGCTTTTGCCCATGATGAATGGGCGAAGATACCCGTAGATCGGTGCAAGACACTTGTGTCAAGCTATGCTTCACGTTTAAAAGCTGTTATAACTGTAAAAGGATGTTGTACTAAGTACTAAGATTGAATGTCACTTGGGGGTTGAATAAAACTGATAATGATGTGAGCTCAGAAAAGACATTTGTGGTTATTGCATTATAAATGTTATGTTATATTTGTCTGACCTACACGTGCCTCTTTGATTTAATTGTAAGCAGGATGACTGAATGATCATAATCAATGTCAAACCGACCAAAACAATCAATTTCAGTGGGGGTTGAATAATTTTGAACACAACTGTACGTGACATAAACTTTAAATCTCATGATTCATACATGAAATTGACATTGAGCTCAATAGTAAGGTCGACTTTAACTTATTTTTCACATGTGATACATATATGATTTATTTATGCATCTGCAATTATTTACATAATTGACATTAAATACATATATAATATACATATAATTTTTAACACATTATTTGCACATGATTTACACATTAGAACATGTATTTTGTATTTACACACATGATTCATTCATTTCTTTTACATTATATAAGATTAATTATAACAATATTTACAATATTCATTCATTTAATATACAAACAGTAATATTGTTTGTCCATTTTTAATGGAATTTTTTCTACATTTTTTTCATTTATCAAATCTTTCTTTTACATTTCTTTTATTTTGAATTTGTGGTTTAATTATTATTATATAATTTTTAGTGTTGTAATTATCTATTTATTATTTAGATTTATACGTACATATATATATATATATATATAATTGTTATTATTTTTTATTATTTACATTTATTTTAAATGTATTTTTCAAATGCATTTTTTAAGATGTGATAATAAATAAATTAAAATATACAACATAAAAAATTTTTTTTACATGCAGGGTTTGATGTTATTATTTTCTACACACACACACTGATCAGGCATAACATTATGACCACCTGCCTAATATTGTGTTTTTTTTTTTTTTTTTTACCAAAACAGTCGTGACCTGTCGATCATTAACAGCATTTACTTCTTCAGCAATTTGAGCTACAGGAGCTCGTCTGTTGGATCGGACCACACGGACCAGCCTTCGCTCCACACGTGCATCAATCACTTCACCGCCCATAATGTCATAACGTTATGCCTGTGTATATTATAAATGAACCGGAGGATCGAATTAACAATAAACTGCATTATGCTGATTCCATACTTGATAAGTTAAACTGCAAATGGCTTTCATAAATCTCATGAATCCATAATGGACAATATTTTGTATGCAGAAGATTGAAATACACAATATGTAGACAGAGGTATGTGGACACCTGACCATAAGATTGGTATGTGTTTATTTTACCATCCCATTTCACGTGTAGTCTTGATTTGCTGTTATAATAATCTCCACACTTCTGGGAAGATGTTCCACTAGATTTTCGAGAGACCATATAAAGATTTGTGTTCATTTAGCTACAAGGGTGTTAGTGATGTATAGTCGGTAGGGTGAGGTGAGGTGAGGTGAGAAGGCCTGGGGTGCAGTCAGCATTCCAATTAACCCCAAAGGTGTATAATAGGATTGGATCTCCTCCACGACATGTAAAGCATATCTTCATGAAGCTGGCTTTGTGGGTATTGTGATGCTGGAGGCCAGGTGTTCCAATACATGAGTCTATATAGTGTATATTATGATTATGCATTAAAAGAAAGAGTTCAGGAAATCTTTTGGGACTGAGTGTCTAGGGTGATGGGAACCAGCAATGACAGTGCTGCTCTTTTCATCTCTCATTTAGGACACAGTACAATCCAGAATGATCAACAAACAGTACAGATGATTTAAAGGAGCACAGAGAGACACAGAGAGGCCTCGGTGGTAACCATGCTGTCACAGAGGACGGCGAGGTTAAAATCCCGGGTCAGATCTGAACACCTTCAATGTGAGAAAAGGCCTTGGATTTACGTAGACAGGAAATAAAGAAATAAATCAACTCACCGCAGATCTTCATGCCCAGTTTGCGGGTGCAGCCATGCGCGACTCCATACCAACCATCACACGCTGCAAAGAGAGGAAATCAGAGCTGCTCAGTGTGTGTACCCGACATTTTAGGTTTTTATGAGGTGGAGAGAAATGGAGCCTGAGAGAGCACCAAATGGAGCCTATGATGCAGTGACAAATCCATGCTGTGATGAATGAACTCCTACTCGAAGCTGAATAGGCGTTTTTTTTCTTTAACCAAGTCTGTGAATTTGTGTGTTTTTGTCTCCTACATTTCATTACGAATTATTTATGTATCTTGATACAGTAAAACTGAGATGATGCCATAAAGAGATAAATAAATAAATAAATAAATAAATAAATAAATAAATAAAACATGCTCGTCAAGCCTTTGACATTACTCACATTACGCTTGAGGAGTGTAAATAATGACATCGCTAGATATGTTTCCAAGTGTTGTGCTATAGGATTAAGATTTTTGAAAGAACAAACCAGGTCTTGACATTGATTAGAAGGATTTGTTCAATAAAGCCTGGTGTGAATTGGCCCATAGAAAGACCTTTGGTCCATTTCCAGGCTTTTTATTGGTCCATGTCATAGATCCAAGCACAACATGTCTTTTCTACTTAAAAATACTACTTCTACTAGTATTAATAATAATAATAATAATAATAATAATAATAATAATAATAATAATAATAATAATAAATGATGTTAAACTGTTCAAATTCATCTGAAATATTGTTTCTTATTGTCATTATGTCTTAAATCCAACTTTGAGGACATCTATACACTGTAAAGATCAGATTAAAGCAAACAAAGACCAATAATGATGTCATTATATGAGGTGATTTATGTGAAACACGAGTTTCAGGGCCACAGTATAAGCAGCTGCTTATAGCTTCGAGATCACCGAGGATGTAAAAAGTACACTTTAGTATCATTTGTCAAAAGGTTTATGCATCAGACATTCAGAGGATCTCACTTAAGATGTAAAAAGAACAGAAATAAAAACAGGTTTGCTAATTAATATATGTAACTTATGGGGGTGATGTCACAAGTGATTTCACCACTTCTGCCAAACTTATTCTTATTCATATGACCATTCTACCCATGTTAGATTATGGAGACACTCTGTATAGGGTTGCTTGTAATTCCACCCTATCAAAAACGTGATGCTCTTTACCATTCTGCGATCAGGTTTGCCACAAATGCTCCTTTCACTACACACAATTGTGCTTTATATTCATCTGTTAACTGGCCCACCCTTCACAATCGCCGTAAAAATCACTGGTTTACCTTCATTTATAAGACCCTTCTCGACCACTCACCTCCTTACTTAGGTCACTTGTTGCAGCTAAAGCCTGTCACATATACCACCCGGTCATCACTTCATTTTCATTTAAGCATTCCTAAAACCAACTCTGCGTTTGGTCTCGCATCTTTTCAATCTGCTGCCGCTCGCGACTGGAATGCTTTGCAAAATACTCTCAAACTGGATAAATTCATTACAATTTCATCATTTAAAAATATCATATCATATTTGTTCACGGATATATGCGGTTGCTTTTCTACATAATTAAAAAAAAAAATGTATCTATGTAATTGTTAACCTGTATGTATTTTTAAAGTTTTGTATTTATTTTAGCCCTACTTCCCTTTCCCTAAGTGGTTATTCCACTTGTCAAGCCGCCATTGTAAATATGAACCTGTTCTTAATGACTTGCCTGTAAAAATAAAGGTTAAACAAACAAGCAAGAAACGTTTTTCAGCAGTCTTTTTTTTAGCATTTTGGGTTTTTTTAATGCTTCAGCTTGTGGCAATGGAAAAATGGAATGAAAAAAAAACTTAACTAGATAGTGAGTATGAAACATTTTAATAAATAAATTCAAGAACCATGAAGATGGATTTGGACTGTAATTAATATAATCGGTTTGCTGCAGTGGCTCAGTTTTTGCATTCAATTTTCAATTTCCCATCAGGGAACAGCTGATAACCAAAAACAATGATGGAACTGTAATGAATGGAGATTCAGTGCCACACAGATGAGAATGGGTTCCCTTTAAAAGCTGGTTACTTCTGTCTCATACCATCTCGGGACGTTTTTACTTTCCACTGTAACCACTTATTAGGTATATACTTATAGGCACTTAAATGTATATCCACAATTTATGTTTCTCTGTGAAGCTGCTTTGGGAAAATGTCCATTGTTAAAAGTGCTATACGACTAAAATTAACCAAAACAACTGCAAAAAAAGATCAAGAACGCGGAAATTGTACACGGTTAAAATGCATTATGATTAATTTTCTTATCTTTTACTTATTTTATTTATTTAATAATGGGATATTTACATAGATGTATTGATTTAAATAATAAAAAAAATGATGGAGAAATAAATAAATTAATAAATAATTTAAAATAAAAAAAGCAGGCAGGCAAATTAATTAATAATAGATAGATAGATAGATAGATAGATAGATAGATAGATAGATAGATAGATAGATAGATAGATAGATAGATAGTCCAAGATAATGAAGTATTAATTTTTTTGTTTCATGAATATATAAAATTAATAAGAATGGAGTGTGTTTGTGTGTGTGTGTGTGTGTGTGTGTGTGTGTGTGTGTGTGTGTGTGCGTGCGTGTGTGTGTGTGTGTGTGTGTGTGTGTGTGTGTGTCCATCTTTGCTTAGAACACTGAGTTTTAGAAACCAGTGTCATGTGTTTCTGATTCTGCAGTGAAAATTGACTGTATATACATTATGTGGACAAGTGTATTGAGACACCTGACTTTTCTGAACCCTTAGTTGCTCCTCCATATGTGAAAGCACACATTTTTTGGATGTGGTAGAATTACACATTTCCTTTACTTGAACTACTGTAGGAGACCCAAACCTGTTTCAGCATGACAATTCCCCTGTGCTCAAAACCAACGCCATGAAAATATGCTTTGCATAGTTTGGAGAGGAAGATCTATTGTTATAGAGTGCTATCCTTAACCATGCAGAACAGCTTTCCAATTCACTGGAACAACATCCCAGGCCTCCTCCTCGCACCTGAATCTCCACAAGATTATTATAACAGCAAATGAGGACTAAATGTGGAATGGGACGTTTAAGAAGCACATATCAGTCCTATAGTCAGGTGTCCACAAACTTTTGTTCATATAGTGTGTAAATATGGGGCAGTGAATCACAATGTGAAATCTGTGAAGCACAACCAGGGGGTTATATTAATTACATTGAGGTAATACAGTATAACAGACTTTAAACCAAACCTCGATAACTCACACAAACCTCTGTAAATAACATTAACCATCACCTGATGTGTTCAAAAATCAATTCAGATTTTGTCACCTACATAAACATACACAGCAAAAGATAAAATCCATATAAAAAAATGGAATAGAGGAATTTAATATTTACAATAAAGAGAGAAATGTTATTATAAAAATGAAATATTTAGTGTATAAATTTTGTATTTGTGTGTGTTGGAAA